>CAWYPQ010000633.1:0-64584 GCA_963965965.1 Trididemnum nubilum | reverse complement strand
ACTTAGGTTATGTATAACCAGATATGATTAGCTAAAGTTTGCAGAAATTCTAAACAACTCATAACGACTATGCAAAGGAGTACATTGTTACTAGTCATTAGATGTAATGTGTAAAAAAATTTGTGCAAACTACCACTATTATAACTACATGAAAATTCATGTGGGCCCAAATCCGTTAATCGTTAATCCGTTAATAACGAAGCTAACTTTTTCATGAACTCGTTAATTTGGTAAAAAGTTTTTTTATGTTAACAGACTAAATTAACTTCAGTTAAGTTTTGTTAACTTCCGTTAAGCTTTTATTATTAATATCGTGCATCTTTCATTTATTGCACCAGTACAAACCAATTTTCACTGGTAACACTTGTTGCGTATTAGCACGAGTTTTATAACAGAACAGCGAAGAAACGAGCTCTTTTTTGTGACAAATAATAAACTGCAGCCTCATACGTCTATTAATTATCGCTGTTCGCAATTACCAAAGATTATCCGACCGCAGCTTCGTTAATGCATTTGAACCTATCGTTATCTTGAAATTAAAATAGTGGTAGGTATCAGCATGTTCCAGAAAGTGCTCAATGACTGGTTCAAAGTTAGAGCTAGGTAACAGTGAACTTGTATCACTTTAAATTTTAAGATTTTAAAATCTATCTAAAACCCAACAAACTGATCAATTTAAAACTCTACCTTACACTTCAGCACTTGTTTGTATTTACCATCTCGTAGTCTTGATGTTTTTTCACCTAGACCTTGCTCGCATCTTTTTTTGCAATTGCTCACTTGACTTAATGTCACAGTGTTTTACCAGGGTTAAACAGAACAGCGTTAAGTTTATGACTTTTATTAGTGTCAGCTTTATTTCAGTGTATATTTTTGTTTTTAGACCCCTGATGATCCTTTCATCGGTGAAACAAACAGTCGGGTTTTAGATAGGTTTAAAAATTTTTAAATTTAAAATGGTATATGTTCATTGCTTGTCTTAAAATTACATTAGACTGTAAAATGTAACTTTCAAAACACAATAAGACCATCATAGAAATATACATAAATTTTTCCTTACAATTAGCTCAGCAGTGCCATTGTGTGTTCTAGAAGTAAGTAATTAAATAAAAAGAAATGTAAATTACACTCAAAACATTAACGAGTAAAAGGACTTCATTAACTTCCGTCAGTTAAAGCTGAAAATACCTCGTAACGAATTAAGTTTAACGGAGATCTGAAGTTTGCTAACGGACTAGTGGTTAACGAAGCCAACGTTTTGCATTAACTTGCCCATCTATGCTAAAATTGTAATGTAGTTGTACGCAGGGATGTGGAAGCGGAAGCGGTTTAATTTTTGTGGAAGCGGAAGTGGAAGCACTTTGATGAAAGAGGTTGGAAGCAGAAGTGAGCTCGGAAGCGAAACTGTAAGAAGAAGCTGGAAGCGAAAGCAATTTTTTCAAAACCAGACGCTTGCGCATTTTCAAACTGGCTACAATCGTTGGCGTAAAATATAACAATAGTAGGCCTAATAAGAATATCGAATCAACAACACAAATCAAATAAAATCGCTTAACAAAAGTAAACTAATTTGTTTTGTATTTACTCTAAATACAATACGGAAGCGAAAGTGTTAGAAGAAGCTGGAAGCGAAAGCAATTTTTTCAAAACCAGACGCTTGCGCATTTTCAAACTGGCTACAACCGTTGGCGTAAAATATAACAATAGTAGGCCTAATAAGAATATCGAATCAACAACACAAGTCAAATAAAATCGCTCTAACAAAAGTAAACTAGTTTGTTTTGTATTTACTCTAAATACAATTAGCTGTTTCGTGCTTAGCAGGAATGTGGAAGCGAAAGATAGAGGAGAAATCGGTGGAAGCAGTTAAATTTTTGTAGAAGCGGAAGCAATTTTATGAAAAAGGCTGGAAGTGGAAGCGAACTCGGATGCGACTAATTCTATCCGGAGCTACAAGCGGAAGCAAAAAATTCCAAAAGTGAGGAAGCGAAAGCGAACTTGGAAGCATAAAACTTCAAGAAAAGCTGGAAGTTGAAGCCTTAAAAATTTGACTGCTTCCACATCCCTGATGGTACACCGGACATTTCAAATAAACACATTTCTAAAGTTTTGCTGATGTTCTAGGCTAGCTTTGAGAAATCACTCAGGTGCTACTCAAAAGACTAACGTTATTGCTGACGTTTCGCTAGTGAGAATCAACTAGTTTCATCAAAGCACTGCTATCAGTAGTGATAGCAAAACGCCAACAACTTCTGATAGCAAGAAACAGAAAAGCGATCTTACACATTGCTGTGGTGGAATAACTAGCAAAAAAATTCAAAGTAAGGCTCCAACAAAAGTTATTGTTGTGATAAGCTACGTCATACAGGTAATGTAAAGGCACGTACAAAATTGAAAGAAAGCGGTTCTTATGAAAGCAATTTCTCCGAATTAGCATTGCAGTAAAATACTTAAGAACTTAACACTAAAATAGATTAAACCAGAAGAAAATTAACACTGGGAATTAAACAACTTTCTGTAAACAGCAGTTAATGGTAATATTAAAATTGCCGAAAGCATAAAAACTAAATTATGCCGAAAAAAATTGACCCCAGATTTGGAATCAGTGGCCAAAAATTTAACAGATTTTGTGAAAAGAGGTCGTGCAACAGAAAATGAAACAAATTTTTTGGCCAGCGTTATTAATCTAAAACGTAAAAAAGAAATCACAGCGCACTTTTAACCCTATATCTACCGAGATTTTTTTACACCCTATTTCTACCCGGGGGGAGGGAGGGAGGTAAATTTGCACTCCTATCTAAAAACTGATTGGTAAGTGATATAAGTAAGATTTTTTTGCTTGTTAAAACTATTTTTGGTTAAATTTTTAAAAATACGAATTTTGAGCTTGTGACGTCACGAAAAAGATGATGATGTCATCAATAACAGTAAATCTTTATAACAGCATGCAAATTTGCCTAAATGTTGCGAAATATTATTTTCAGTTTGGGCTTTTGTTATTTCAAAGACATCTCTCATAAAGTCGCCGCAGATGATGACGTCATCATGCATGATGACGTCACATGCATGATGACGTCATCTTTATAAATAATAATGTGTTGATTATTATTTGCAATTTTTTGTAACTGAGATAGTAGTATAATTCACAAAATTTTAGAATATTTCGGTATTATTTTCATTTTATCATACAACAACTGATGAAAATAAACATATTTTTTATGCAAACGCAGTTTTTTTCGAGAAACAGCAGAAAAAGCAATAGTTTTGAATTGTGACGTCATCAGTAACGTAATGATAATTCAATGCATTTATCAGTAAATCAAATATTTCATTCCAGCTGAAGATTAGCGTTGATATGGATTACGCAATACAATGAATAGAATACGCGCACTGATAAGCATGCATTGTGCTCAAAACTGCATGAAACTCCTTAAGTGCCTCTGACAAAGGCAAAATGACGTCATTTCCGGTTGTCCGGCTGACCCCAAACTTTCTGAAAATGTGTGTTGTTAAATTTGATTCAAAGGCAGGATGCATCAAAGCAAAACTTTTTTTTCGTTTAGAAGCTATATTAAAATAACTTAGAGGGTAGCAAATTTACCCTCCTCCCTCGTACAAATAAGGTTAAGAAAAAATCGCAGACTCTACGTGTAAAATTAGATTTTGCGATTACAAAACATGTACTATACATAATGTCTGGATAGATACGCGGAAAACACGTATGCTTATTAAAGAGTGAAGTTTTTGTACTATCCCCTATCTTATTCGCATTAGCCATAACACAGCTTAGTAATGTGTAAAAAACTTCAATGCAAATTTTGCTGCAATCTCCTTGTCAGGCTATTTGCTTTTAAAAATTAATTTTAACTTTTACAGATATACACTAATCACATCACACATATTATTTTATGGCATAACAGAACAAAAAAAAGGAAAAAAAAAGAATGCCGTCATACATTTCAATACAAAATATTAAAAGATTGTGAAAAAAAAAGATACATGCATATATGAAATCAATTATTGAAAGCAAACAGTGGTGTGGATGATTCGTCAACATTGATTGAGGGTAGTTACTGTTGGATAAGTAGAGTTTCTTTTATTAACTGTTTACTAAGATGATTTGCTGCAGCAAGAATTTCTAGATCATTAAAATAAATTACGTGTGATAGATTTTCCAATATATGCTTGGCTACGTCTGTTTGAGTTCCAGTTCTGTTGCCAGGGTGATTTTCTTTCAATCTTGATGTTAAATTTTGTTTTGTTCGGCCAATATAGCTTCCAACGCATGAGCAATTTAATTTATAAACAATGTTACTCCGGCGTAGAGTGTCTTGTTATATTTGTGCGAAAAAAGATTTCCAAGTTTAACAGTATTGTGAACAAAAACGAATTTGATTTTACTAAAAATTAGCAGCAAATTAGTATCATTAAAATTTCATTCAATGATTGTCAACCTAAAACTATAGGTTTTCGTGTTTCGACCAGTAACTTAGGCCATCTTCACGGCTAGCATTTAGAAGCATAAGTTATTCATCTATACAATTTATTATTGTAACATACAGTGCGATTGAGCTATCGCGACGCGTTTCGACCTTGCTCAAGGGTCTTATCAGGCGAAAAAAATAACACATATTTAAACATGCAATGATATAAAACTGCAATTAAAAGTCGGAAACAAAAATTAGCAGCAATTTGAAACTCATTGAAATTCTAAACATGCACTCATATAAATCTGCAATTACCAAATTTGGAAATAAAAATTGCATCGATAAACACATCTGCTTTGTCTATGCAAATTTTATAATGACGTCAAACAACTTATGACAAGTTCATATAAAAATTACAGGTAGAGCACGAGCTAAATGCATGTGCGACACATTGCTTAGTGAATGAACACTTAACTAAAAATTAGCAGCAACGCCTGATGAGACCCTTGAGCAAGGTCGAAACGCGTCGCGATAGCTCAATCGCACTGTATGTTACAATAATAAATTGTATAGATGAATAACTTATGCTTCTAAATGCTAGCCGTGAAGATGGTCTAAGTTACTGGTCAAAACACGAAAACCTATAGTTTTAGGTTGACAATCATTGAATGAAATTTTAATGATTCAAATTTGATTTTGTTTTATATTAGAAAAAAAGAGTTTATTGTGTTTTTCAAGTACTTTAATAAAAGTTTTTTTCCCTAAGACAAAAATCATTTTGATTTAAAATCATTTTTGGTAATAAATAGCTTAAGATGTTGCGGACAACACGGACAAATCAAAGTTCAAAACTTTAAAGGTTTTTTTTTTTGATTAGCGAAATGCGATTTTTTAACTTTTGCCGAACCGTGTTTTAATATTGCATTGATTGATTGGTTGAATGCTGCGTCTAATTGTGAAACTTGTTACTCGTCATAAACAAGTTGAACCGAAAATTAGCATTATTTAATTTCCAAGCAAAGAAATAGGAGATAGTCAACAAGTTGTTTTGAATACTTTATGTCTTGGACAAGACAAGACCAATTTTATTTAGTCGCTCAGTAGCAATATAATGGCAGTCTTTAAAATTGATTAGAATTGCAACAGGGAAGTTGCGAAGGGACCTCGGGGTCATCAAGTCAAGCAACCACCTTAAATGTCAAGAAAATTTACTGATTTAGCCAATAATGTTGAGATTTGAATATTTTTTGGTGAAATGTACCGTTGTTAGATTTTATTGTTTTACTAGCATGTCATCAACCAAAGCACATAAACCTACCGAAGAAGATTTGGAAGATCCAAATAGTTATTGCGAGACGTGCAAGCGAAACGAATTGCTACAGATTTAGCAGAAAATTTTTATATTGAATTTTAAATCCCAAATTTTTGAGGAATGTAATTCCAGATTTTGACTCTCTGATATTTGATGCACCTTTGCAATTTATTTGACTGGTGGGGTGGAATATAAAGATTCGAATTATCACTTGATTGTCTCGTAACTAGGCTCGAATGTTTAGTAGTTTGCAAAAATAAATGCAAAACGAGTTAGGAGTTTTGTTGGTTATATTACAATGAACAAATTTAGCAATTTCGTACATGAATAGATCATCAATTTGCAAAATCTTAAATTGAATGTAAAATAGTTTTACTTCATCTCGGTAGTTACATCTGGCGACGGTTCGTAATGCTCGATTCTGCAAGGATTTCAATCTTTTGATGTATAGGTGGGGTAAGTGGTTCCCCAGATAATAATACCGAAAGATACGAACGGATGCACTAATGCATAATAAAGTTGCAAAATAATGTTTTGAGGAAAGAAGTGCTTTAATTTGGATAATATTCCAACTGAGCGAGTCACTTTTCCTTCCATCATTTTAATGTGCTGTTTAAAATTGAGTTCGTGATGAAGATGAGAAATTGTTGCATACGTTTGTTTAGGGGGAATAATTATGATGTTGGTTTTGGAAAGGTTGATCGAAAGTTTATTTACCCAACACAATTGATGGAGGTTTTGTAATTCCGAATTAATTTTGATTTTCAATTGTTCAGGATTTAAGCCTTTCACAATTAAACAGGTGTCGTCAGCAAAAAGCCTAGGTTGGCTATTTAAAAAAAAAAAAGAGATTGTTGATGTAAACGAGAAAAAACAAAGGGCCAAGAGACAAACCGAGGAGACTTCATAATAAGTCAATTTTAGGTCGGATTTTGATTGATTGTTACAGTAGATACAAACTGCTGTCTATTATAAAGATAAGAGTGAATTAAATTATAAGCCACACCCCTAATACCATAAATGCTCAATTTGATTAAAAACAGTAAAGCCTTATTTAAAATAATAAAATTTTTAAACGTTTCGAACTTAGCTATGTCCATCATCAGTAAAAAGTAAAATCTAAAACAGTAAAAAAGCAAAGAACTAGTCTCATTGATAAGAACTATCTTATTGATAAGGTAAAAAATCTCTCCCTCAATGATTCGGTTATGTACTCTTTCGACGTAGTTAAGGTGAATTTACACAGTATCCGTTTTTCGTACGTTTTCGTCCGTTTTTTTACGTTTTTGCTTCTCCTTGACAAAGTATGCGCTTTTTCATCCGCATTTTTTTAAGTCCATATCCGCACTAAATAGACTGTTATATATAGATAAAAATTTTGTTCAAAAATTTTGTGTATGAATGATAAGAGCAATATTTCGAAATAAAGCTGTACCCCTTTACAAAAAAAATTTTTCGGAAAACTTTTGTCCAGTATGTGACCGTCTGGTTAGTGCGGATATGGACACATAAAAATGCGGATGAAAAAGCGCATACTTTGTCATGGAGAAGCAAAAACGTAAAAAAACGGACGAAAACGTACGAAAAACGGATACTGTGTAAATTCACCTTTAGCCTTTTTACCAATATTCCACTTCAGTTCACTTTACAACTAATTTTGGATACAATTTTCAAAGACAATGTTGAGACCTTTCACAACCTGAACAAAAGAAAATTTAGAACCTTACTCAATTGGGCAGCATCAAGCACAACTTTACAATTTCAAGGGAAATTCAACAAGCTAGTGGATGGGATAGTAATGGGGTCTCTCATAGCTCCGATGTTGGCAGACGTATTTATAAATTATGTAATAGAAGAAGCTCTCTCTGCATCACAACAAAACAGGCCGACGGTACTGCGGAGATACGTGGACGATTTGTTTTTGGTATTTTCAAGTGATGAAAAACCTCAATCTTTCTTTGGCGTAATGAATCGCATTCATAAATATATAAATTTTACAGAGGAACAGGAGTGCAATGGACAACTTGCCTTTCTTGATGTACTCGTTTCAAGAAATACCGGAAATGTAGCACAAACATCCGTCTTCAGAAAGAAAACTCATACTGGACTCTATTTAAAGTGGACCAGTTTTGTCCCGTACCGATACAAACGCAATTTGGTGAACTCACTACTACAACGGGCCTACAAAATTGCGTCTTCTTACAAAGTGATTCACAGCGATTTCGTGAGAATTAAAGAAATGCTGGCAAAAAATGGATACCCTAGTACATTGGCTGACAATTGCATTCGAGGTTTTTTAAATTCCAAACACACGGATACGAAGAGAACAAACCTAATCACTACTCAACCTACTCAAAAGCATTTGACTTGCAGGCTTCCCTTTCTGGGACCACTCTCAATGCAAGTACAGCATAAAATCGGCAACTATTTTGCAAAAAATACAAATGGGAAAATCAAAGTTAAAGATATTCACGACACATTCAAATTAAAAAGTTTTTTTCGAGTCAAAGAAGGTCAAGCACTACTACATCGGGTAAATGTGGTCTATCATAATCATTGCTCATGAGGCAGCAACTGCATTGGTGAGACTGCCAGAAATTTGCTTACACGACTCAAAGAACACAACCCGGCTCCAAAAAATGTAAAAACACAGACGTTACCAACCACCTCTACGAAAATTCCGACCATACAATTGCCTTTGCAAAACCTAAAATACTTGGAACTGCCAGGAACCGAACCAAGCTATTCATTTTAGAAACTTTAAGCATCGACAAACTGTAACCGGACATAAACGTTGATCAGTCATCGATAACTTTGTATCTGTTCAACACGTGATTGTTCTTTGTTTTTTTCCTCTTTTCTCATTCATTGCACTGTGCTAGTATCACAGAATTACTTAATGTGTTAAGCAGTGGAAGAGCAGATTGTTTACATCAGCAAGTTTTACTCAGTTGCAGCGCTATGCACAACTTGTACTGAAATGTGTCTACTTTCATTCGAGACTAGTTCTTTACTTTTTTACTGTTTTAGATTTTACTTTTTACTGATGATGGACATAGCTAAGTCCGAAACGTTTAAAAATTTTATTATTTTAAATAAGGCTTTGTATTTTTATTAAAATATTTTAAAACAGGATTTGTTAATATTATCGTAAAAGGAGGTGAAAACATCCAGCATTGCATGCACAGTAGAAACATTACTTTGAAATCCATATTGATTTTTGTAGATTACGTTGTGTTTTTTTAAGAAATTTGTAGAGTCGTGCATTCAGAATTTTCTCAATGATTTTAGAAAAGCAGGTGAGTATCAAAATTTGCTCCGATTTTGTAGGCGGGGACGACCCTGGCAACTTTGCAATTGCTAGGAAAAATACCTTCAGTAAACACGAAGTCAAGAAATAAGTTGAGATATGGGGCGATAACAAATCTGTCTGCTTTAATAAAAAATGGCTGGATGTTGTCGCGCCCCACTGCTTTGTTTTTCAGGGAAGCAGTTTGATTTAAGATTTAATTATTAGTTGGAGGTTCAAGATAAATGGAATCAGATACGTTTTTTTCAAGAAAATGTTTAGGTTGTTTACGCGTAGTACAAATTATGCTATCGGCCAAATTAGATCCTATGCTACAGAAATAATCATTAAATTGATTCGCAATAACGTTTGGGTCCTGTGTTTCTTTAAACGCAACGGAGGGTTCACAATTCGGTTTACACGGCAACGCTGATCGTATTATCTCCCATGTTTTGCGCGGATTCTTTTTGTTACGTGCAAATTCAGAATAAAAATAAATCTTTTTAGATAAGGCTTTGATTGTTGTAAGCATATTGGAATAAAGCCGAAGCAGAGTTTTTTCAGCTAGATCGCCTTTAATGAAATGAGTTCTAAACATGGCAATTTTTCCACATGGAGATCAATATTCCTTTAGTAATCCAAGGTTTACTTGCAGGTTTGTTTTTTTTTGCTTCCGACTCAGACGTTGAAGCGGAGCATGCTTGTCGATGATTTTAGCAATTAAATTTACAAACTGGTCAAATGCCTTATTAAAATTGTCACAATTCAAAGGAAAATTATTTGAAATAAGGTTGCCTAATTCCTTATCTAGATTGTCAGAAAAAGCTTCTGCATAAAACTTGTTTTTTTTTATTACAGTAGAGAGGAATTGGTAATTTTTTGCCAAGCTTTTCAATTTTGCTATTTTTACGCATGATTGCGTAATGATCAGTTAGAGAAGTAGGTATAACTCGGGTAAAAATGAGTGCGTTGTATCATTTGTGATATGGTCAATTACTGTTGCCGTTTTATCCGTTAACTGGTGGGTTTAGTTATGAAGGAAAACGCTTCATTACTTGTTATCACTTGCATGTATCTGTCAGCATTAGGACTATTTTGATTAGGATGATTGATGTCAAAGTTAATATCACTAATGATGTAAAACATTTTCTTTTCATCATCGAGCTTTTCCATACAATCTGAAAAATCATCTAAAAACCCATTTGAGTCTTTAGTTGAATGCCGATAGATAGAGCCAATTAGAATTATTTTTGTAGAGTTGTTGTTCCAGATTTTTAACCAAATGGATTCCGTTCCATATAGCTGAGAGCTTTTGAGCTGAGTATAATTAAATTTCATACTCAAGTTAACTGCTACACCGTCCGCTTTTTAACCAGGTTTAGCACCGAGAAAATTATACCCTTGTAGTTGAATCTTTTTCAAAGGTTGATTTATTCGAGATTCGAATAGACATATTACGTCTGGTTTGTAGGGAAGCAAGCTAACAAATTCATGCAAATCATCAAAATTTTTATGAAGTGATCTAATATTAAGGTGCACTAGTATCAGGGAGTCGTTACCATTCCAAAGACTTCAACTGTTGTCTAAAAAGTCAATAATTCACAATCACAGTCAGCAATATTAGAAGTTATTGAATTAAAAATTTGGTTCATTGGTATGGTCGGCTGCTCGACTCGTGCACAAGGTCTCTGACAATTCCCTATCACACAAAAAACGTATAGCGCCATGACCGAGCAAAATCAAAAAAAACCAGAAAAAACAGCAAACAAACAAGGTATGAGTAAAATAAGGACTATACGGAACTCACAACGTTCGTCACAAACAAAACCCATCATAGCACACAGCTATCAAGTTGCCAAAACTCACTTTTTACATGGAATAGATATACGGTGCATTCTGTCAAGTATATTAAATAACAGCATTTGCAATGCAGTATGCAATTTTATCCAAATTTTAATGACTTGAATTGGATACTCTTAAATTTCAGTTTTTTAGTAAATTATTCAGTTCAAAATTATTAAATTATACTCTCAATTTGGATCATTTCATACACACTACAGTGATATCATAATTGTAATGCCTAAAAGTCGTAAGCACCAGCAGCAGATCAACTATGATTCACGGAGCAATAGCGCTTTATCTTTTACTATGTTGACTCTATTACTTACGCAAAAAAAAATTACGTTAGAAAGAAAACCTTGAAATATATTATCCTTTCATTAATTTGCCCTGCCACTAATTCAAACTTTTCCCTAAATTTATTATTAATCTGCGGATGGAAACCAATCCACTTCGGCGCATACGACCCTATAAGAATATTGAAATTGAGCTCCACGTCACAAACGGAGTTCAGCTACTTCAATCAGTCACAGAAAATGCATCCACTTAACTGTAAATTTGGCGTTGGTTAAACTTGCTGTAATTAACCTAACATATTTTTAATACGCTTAAGCACTGCTCAAAACGATATTATTGTTCTTCGTCAGAAGATTCACTATTAGACTGTTCACTCCTAATCTGATCATTTTTTTTGGTTAAATTTTTGTCAGGTAGTTCACTTGCTCGTCGTCGACAAAAAGACAGTATTCACTATCTTGTAATTTCCAGGCACTCTTTTGTTTATTTCGTTTTTCTTTTTGAAATAACCGCATTAGTGCCTTCTTTTGCTTTTGTAGTTCTTTCGGAAGGTGTTCGGTAGCATATACGTAAGAAGCGGTCGGTCGCTTCGCCATTCGTTATGCATTATAGGCTTTTAAATTTCTCAAATTTTGAGTTAATTGGTATTTGTCAAAAATATTCTCAAATTTTATAATCATTGGGCGAGTAATTTTTTTTTAGAGAAGGAATGATTGAGCTTACAAGATAAATACTAAAAAATTTTACTGACTTCCTTTTGCGAATGACGGCCAATATTCCACCAGCTATTACAACAAACAAGAAAACAATCAACGCTATTAATGGGTAGTTGATACATTTTTTCTTCCGTTTTCCAGTTCCAGTGCTCAGTTCTGTAAAAAGCACATGCAGTTTTACTTGTTTTTTTGCCAAAACAAGATTAGGTTTGCTGATTATATTGAGACTAAAGTACAGTACACCAACAAACGTTAAAATCATGCGCTTTTGTGGATAATCAGTATTATTTGGTGCAATTTTGCGAGAAAAAACTTACACACAGAAGCTGATTGGCAAATTCTCAATGAAACCATCATACAGCAGTTATCAGTTCTTTACTTTTACTCGATTCGAAAAAAAAGTGATAGAATTCAGCGAAATAAGAAGTACACCTCGGAAAAATGCATCCAGTTCTGATGCGTTCCATTTAACACCCCAATCCATTACACGCCCCAAGTTCACCAATCGTAGAATGCTTCAAAAACATGGCCGATTTTTTGGTTGGAGCGTGATAACTATATTTGTTTACAGCCATTCCTCGTAATTTTGACAGATATTTTTGTAGCTTACAGAAAAAGGAAGACCCTTTTACTTTGAAAATGATCTTCAGAAAAGGCGATTTCATTTTTGGTTTTGCAATAAGTTTTTTGAACAAAGTTTTCAGTTGCGATCTCTGTCTGGTTTGGTATATAGTAGGAAAACCGTATAAAGATCAAAGCAAATTTGTGTTTGTGTTTTTTTAGGATAATGTACTAAAGAGAAATGCAATCTGTTTTTTTCCGTGATATATAAACCGTTTCCAACAGGCTCAAGTAAAATTGAAAACGAGCTATGTTTAGGATTTTAAACCGCGAATCAGAATAGCTACGTGCGTTCTGACTAAATTCCAACAAATGTTGGCCAATGGCTGAATCGCTCTCTGGTTCGAATTGAGTCTTAGTTTTTGCTTTGCATTTTCTATTTCGCTGTGTTCTAGTTGATTTGGATCGGTGGGTTCCCTGCTCTGCATTGGATTAGTTGTTTTGCCTTATTACTTTTGAAGCATGCTGCTTAATGCGTTTCTGAAGCCTTTGGGTAATTCAACCTACGCACCGACTATCACGATGGCGCACGTATTTGAAAATACCCAAAATTCTTTGATTAGTCGGTGGCATGTTCTTTTTTGGCAACAGGTAGCAGCCTTAAGAAAATCAAGCGTGGTGATACTGCTCCAATGCAATTTTGCGCAGCACGTTTAATTTGATGTTCTCACTTCTAAGAAGCTGAGCCTTATTCACGGGGCTGCAAGGCACACTGGACACTTTTGTGGTCCAAAGGGTTTGGCTGTAGAAAATTGCACATTTTCTTGGATATATGCTTAAGTACTATGTAGGATACATTCTGGGCCAGGGATGGAACCGGTCAGGATTTTCTCGACCCGTCCCAACCAGTAAATTTCAAAATCTACCCCGGTTGACCGGCCGGTCGACCGGTTTCTGACCGGCCCGGTTGACCGGTATTTTTACAGAAGGTTTTTGTTTACTGTTCAATGCATCTAATGAAAATTTTTCAAAAGATGTGGGACCATGGGTGAGGTGTTAAAATTTGTGACTCCGGACGGGGGTTTTAGAAAAAAACGCAAGAAAATTTTTGCGTGTTTCGCAAAAATAACTCAATTTTAACACCTTTTTAGGTTAACTTTTGGTTTGAAAGACCTGTTTGGAACAGCGAAAAACGTGCGCAAAATAAGCATAAAAAGAACTGGAGGCAGTAGCGTAGGAAGGGCGGGGGGGCTATAGCTCTCCCATTGGCCTGTCAACCAAAATGCAGAATAAAGAAAATACTACGTTTTTAGCTCTCCTGAGACTTTTTTTTGCGCTGGAATGAACTAAAAAGTAAAGCATCTTTTGAAACAAATAATCAGGGGGGGCTATTTTGTCAAAAATTAAAGTCACAAATCAATAAAAACTTTGAAAAATGCCCGAAAACAAACAATCAAATTTGATCGCTAATGTAAAAATGCCAAACAGCCAAACATACGTTTTATCAACATATATATTATAAACTCAAGAATAAGTGGGGAGGGGGGCTGTTCAGTGTTAGTTAATTACCAATCACTTCTCTCAAATAATTTTCCATTAGCCCCCCCCCAATTATTTTTTTTATTTTAAAATATAGACGAAATAGATTACTCTGTGTGACTTTTATTGAAAAATAGGATTTTATGGCTTACCAGCATGTAAGCAAAAGAACTACAATGTTATTATCAACCACCTCCCACATAGCCCATTAATGCAACCAGTTGAATCATGTTGCGCTGTCAATTTCTATGCCACGTTTTAAAAGCACTGTTTTTATTAAAATAGCTCTAAATTAAGTTATTTTTGCAAAAAAATGCAAAATTTTCAAGCACTGGGCGCTTCGCCCCCAGACCCTCATAGTAGCCGTCCCCCATTGTGAAATTCTGGCTCCGCGCTTGACTGGAGGGCACAAGTTAAATTATAAGACGTTCTTTCTAATGATATTAAGTTGAAAAAGGTATTTTAAAGCGGCAAGATTTTAGCATGTACTAAAAACTCTGAAATCTGCGCCACTTCTACTCTCAAGCTGACTGAAATGATGCTAAAATGCCAGATAGCGTAAGCCTCTTCCACATTAATACTTTATTATAATTTGATTACCCGATTTTAACGTATATTTTGCACTGTTTTGCTTTGTGCCGTGGCCCAAAGAGGGGTGCGCATGGCACAATGCCCCCCTAAATACACTCCTGGATGTGCATTTCTTAAAGGTCGCAGCATATTAGTGAAAGCTTGAAACCATTCAGCAAGTGTTTTCAAAAGGTGTGATTTGTTAAAACTGTTTTTTTTTTTATAAAAACTTTTGTTTATAATGAAATGTGTATGCATATTTCGGTTGGTGCTTAGATGTCTTTTAGTAGCAAGAAAGGAGAATTTGACCGGTTTTTCAACCGGCTTGACCGACCGGTCGAAGAATCTCGCCCCGACCGGCAACGCGACCGGCCGGTCAACCCGACCGGTGCCGATCGACCCGGCCGGTTTCCATCTCTGCTCTGGGCTCCTGGCGCAGACCGATACCTGTACGAAGGAAAGAATCATAACGCGCTGTTTTTTAAGGGAGTAGTTGTTTACTTCGCTTTCTAAAAACAAACGGAGAGGGTTAAAACGTAAGCACTTTCTGCGAGACCTGTAAAAATATCGGAGCCAAGACAATGTGAAGCATTCACATGCCCAGACTAACCACACTCAACTTCCCAAAAAACATAAAAAGGTTTGCTTCTCGGCTCCCATATCGAAGCCTAACGCTACAGAAAAATTATAGAACGCAAGATATTCGAAGACTAACGCTAAATAGAAATCATAAACAAATACGTAACGATGGATTTTGCCGGATAGTAAGATGTGAGTTCAAATTCAGGACCTACAGTAGCTAACAATAGAGAGAGAATTTCTAAAACAAATCAGTAACCTGATGCTGGGAATACTGAAATGAACTGACCAAATTTCCACGTTTGAAGATTTGGTCAGTGTGAAAATGACCCATTGATTCCAGCGACTTCGCAAAATCATAAACAGAACTAGCGTTAGCCAAATGATAACAACACAGGCCGCTAATGGGCAATAAAGAACAAAGCTAAGAATACGACGTAACACATTATATAATTAGGAGACCCGAAGTCACGCAAGATGTTTTTGGTAAAATCAATTTCGTACTTAAGCTTGTTTTTTGTACATATCATAAGCACTCTGTCTACCGGCGAGGCGATTAAAGTTTGTTTTCCGTTTTCACGTTTCAAAAATAACATGATTGCAAACTTCCATTTCTAAACATTTTAGTGGAAAGAACTTAAGTAGATATGAAACTAGTGTATACCAAAAGCCCACTTTTTCAGATCAATACATCCGCTTGGAATTCTTCAGCCCTCGAAAACGGAAAAAGAACCTAATTGCCACGCTGGTACACTTAGCATTAGGGTGGTCGTTTATTCAAAATTTTGAACACTATACGGGAACCGGGTTAAATTTGTTCGTTTTCAATAAAAAACTGTACGTGCAAAATATCTCAAAGAAAAATTAAAGTTTAGAGATTGCTCATGAACAGCAAAAATTTGAGATTATTCATATGCTACAGTATATACATTTATACATCACGAGACGATACGGCACTATAAGAATGGTTCAAACAGATGTAACCTTTGTTTAGAAGGAAAAAAATGCGATACTACAAGAAAATCCGGTTTAACACTTTCAATCAAAGAACCAAATTTGTATCAAACTGTCGACACGAAGCTAAGTAAACCAAAAAATCACTAACCTAATGTAACCACAATTAAAGCAAATCGGTTGATCCACTGTGGTATAAAATGCCGCTTTGTATCTAGGACAGCGTTGAAAATTTTTACAGTGTTTTTCACAACGTTTTACAGATACGCAGCAGCACATCAGCAGTGTTTGATTAAGATCCTCAGTCTCCACAGTAAATGCTTACAGTGTTTTGTACCAGCCGCGACTTCGCACCATCCACCCTGAGTGCGGTCCCTGGCTGGTGCGTACCGCAGTTAACCCTGGGGAATAGCTTGGGCTCGCGCCCGACACAGGGCTTGCGGTGCGAGGAGGGGGATACGTGGGTAGCGTACTGAGTTCATTTACTGTTTTTGCTTAGTTTCCACCCCACCTGACAAACCCAATAGGGGGAGATAACCTGTAGTAGGGTTTTTTAATTTCTAGTTTTAAACTAAATTTCTTGTACCGTTACCTAGGGGCCCATGTCCACTGAGCAATTTAGAAACTGTAAGACGGTGTACAAGTCAATTATACATCATATACGTTTTTAATGTATTCTTCTGTAGTCGGAAGTTGTTTGCCTCAATAAGTTTGACTGGAATCATTTAAGTTGCCAAATATTAATTTCTAGATAAATTTCCAACCTCATTTATCACAAAACCATATTGTGTTACGCGGATTCTTGGATAGTTATGAAACTTGTTAAAATACTTTACGCATCTTTAAGGCTACCTCAAGTAGCAAAAAAGATGACCTGAAAGATTAGTTTGATGTAGACCAATCCATAGACCTTAATGACAAAGATACCAAAATTTTCTTCCAGCTTAAAAGGGAATGTTAGGGAATAGAATCAATGGGAACACTGGATATAAAAGTGGCAACTGGAAAGTCCAAAATAATAACCTGAGCAAAGAATTTGAAAGATCATCTTAAGAAATTAAGAAAATAATAGCCTGGAATATTTTGAGCATACTCTATTTAAAAACAAAAGTTTCGAATAATAACTTGAACCACTTTCAATCTTATTCAAATTTCATTTCACAACTCGACCTCTGGCATTTGCAGAAAACATCTGCTCAAGATTGCCCCAATTCCTAATGGGAACAGTTAGTCTCAAGCAAATGACATCGTTCGAGCATTAGAAGAATGAAGATAGACCAAAAAGTTTTTGCTACAGGGTGACTTCTCTAACATGTTTTTTGACATCAATATCTCAAACACTAATAGCTATAATCTGGTGCTTGCATCTCCATTACAGCAAAACTTGAACAAAATCCGAAATTGGTTAGGGGCATCAGAAATGATTATAGTGTCCCTAACTTATGCTCGCCATAATCAGTTTACCATACGCCAAAACTGCATGGTAGACTGATTACGGCGAGCATACGTAGACCAAAGCATCATTTCTTGTATCTGCACCAAACTTGCCAAAATGAAGAAAAAATTTTGGACTTGCAAAACGCGTTGCAAAATAACATTTACAAGGGAATTGGAGCAACCGTAATGAAAAAATTCTCTCGTCTAAAAAACTAGTTGTTTAAGTTTTTTTGAATCAAAGGAGCATGATGATATTAAGTGACGAATGGTTACAGCACTTTAAGAAGATGAAAACTTTACCAAGCGTGCGATTAAGAAACAACAATTGGAAAAAGTAGTGTACTAGTTAAAGGCAATTAATTAACTTTTTTCAAAAAACGTAAATGGATTAAAAATTTTTATGAATTGACTTTTATTCTTGGAGTGAATTATCAGGCTCATTGATGGAAGACAGAAAGTTGGTTCAAAAAACCCTAGTACCACATGCAACTGCTGTGCGTGATGTGGCAGTGCTACTTATATAGGAATACGTCTGGTTAATTGCAAAATGTAATGAAGATCAGCTTCAGTTCCACATGCATTTCGCCTCAAAGCATCCAAAGGCAGGGGCGTATTTAGGGGGGGGGGCATTGTGCCATGGCTCCCCCCTTTGGATTGCCAGGAGTGCAAAATTGCATAGAAAAGTAAGAAAAATTGAGGCATGCCCCCCCCTTTGCACGTTGGGCATAAGGTTTGATCATACAAAGGCTATGTTGTGTGCGTTTGTTCTAGGCTTCGGGCGAAAAATCGGACCAAATTTGAGTGAAGACCTTTTTTTTTTGCTCTGCATCTAATTTTGGGCGAAAAATTGGACCGATTTTGGGCGGAACAATTTGATTCAGACCTTTGCTCTTCTCACATTTTCTGAAGTTTCTGGCCCCCCCTTTTCAAAATCCTGCGTACGCTACCGAACATAGGTGTGGTTTTAGCCGAGTGAGAATAAAGACAGTACTCAACTTACTTGGCAACATGCAATGAGTTGGGTTATACTCATAATATTACTGCTTTTGGAGAGCTACTACCACGCTTGATTTTCTTAAGCTAATGCATTCTACCTGCTGCCAAAAACGATGTACAAACTGCCAATCAAACAAGTTTGTTATTTTGTGAATACGTATGCCAATGTGATAGTCGGTACGTAGGTTGAATAGCCCAAAGGCTTCAGAAACGCATTAAGCAGCATGTTTCAAAAGCAATAAGGCAACAAAACAATCCAATTCGGGAGCAGGGAACCAACCAAAACACAGCCAAACAGAAAACGAAAAAGAAAAGAGTAAAATTCAATTCAAATCAGTGAGCGATTCAGCCATTGGCCAACATTTGTTGGAATCCAAAATTAGTACGCACGCAGCTATTCTGATTCGAGGTTTAAAATCCTAACCACAGCTTGTTCTCAATTTTACTTGAGCCTGTTGGAAGCGGTTTATACTTTACTGAAAAAGAAACAAGTTTGCACAGGCAAAAGCAGTTCGTATTTACCCTTCAACTGTTTTATGAGATCAAAGCCTGCTCACTATATAGATTGCATTTCTCTTTCCCATTGATTGCGCGATCTTTTAGAATTCCTTTTCCTTACTGTAGATTGCATTTCTCTTTAGTACATTATCCCAAAAACTATAATCACAAATTCGCGTTGGTCTTGAAAAGATCCTTCTCACCACAAACCAAACTACTCACTGATCACAACTGAGAGTTATGTCCGAAAAGCTGATTGCAAAAGCTAAAATAAAATCTACTTTACTGAAAGTCATATTCAAGTTCTGAACCACCTCAAAATTATTCCTTTATCTTTTGGAACCGCCATGATATGATGAACTTTATAATACGATTTGTCCTTTAAGAAATGCAAAGATATTTTAATTTGTCTATAATTTCCGCTTCTCAAAAATTGTTAAAGTTATTCTCAATTTAAAACTGCACACAAAACTGAAGTAAATATCTAACTTTTTCAGAAGTCATAAAAAACTATTCCTTTAAATCTTTAATACAAACTTATTGTTTCAAAATACACCAACAAATTTCCTTGAAAATGCACAAAATCTTTCTTGATAATTATCATGGTTTTCCAACTATTAACAATTGCACACACCATGCCCGACGTCATAAATAAAATAAGCGTCAATATGAGCAAAAACAAGAACACTGGCTGAATTTTCTTGGTTTGAAAAATTGAAAAAAAGTTTTACTGCTTGTAAGACGCCATAGATTTGGGGTAGTTGTGATTTGTTTCGCAACGAGTTTCTTTGAGGCACAAAACGTCAAAGTTTTGACTTTAGCAGATGGTAACAAAAAGTTCGTCATTCTTCGGGAGCTAGAGATACTTCAGCAGTTTTGCAGATGTTGCTTTATTTCAGTAACAGCCTTGAAAAAAGCTTCTTGAATGCTTTGAATACGGCTGATGTCGCTGATGTTTAGCCGATTCATAAAGGTAGAATGGACTTTGTAATTATTGAAATTATTTTGCTTGGAAGCTAAAGTGGCATAACGATGGTACCACCTGAAGGTTTGCAAATCACCACCAAAGCGTTCAAGCATTATAATCAAAATCTTTCATTATACTTGCTGCATTGCACCTAACCGTGTAACGAGTTTGCAAAGCCCATCTTTGCGTCGTTGCGCCCGGACAGCACAGCTCCTTTCGAAGAAATGTTTTTACCTAATATCCGTATTTCCAAATATGCCAAAAAAATACGCAAAAGCGTATAAAATTTTTACTCTTGCTGGTATTTAACCGAACATGCGTATTTCATCACGCGTATTTTTTACGCTAGGCAAAGAACAAAATACGGACATGGTATGCGTATTTTTCAGAAATTAAAAAATATATTTTTTGCGGGGTGACGTAACAAGGTTGCTTGGTGTAGAGGTTATGCTACTTGCCATTTAAACTGGGTTCGGTTATCCCCAAATGCTCACCTTTTTATTTTAACGCAAACGTAATAAATTTTTTTGCAATCAATTTTGGGATTTATTGTTTGGAAAATTATACAAAGTTTTTAAAACTTGGCCCAGAGTACTTGATTCATCGATATTTTCCTCAGGTGTTTAGTTTCTTATCAAGTCAAATCTTTCGTTCTTGCCGTAATACGCCGAAGCATGTAACGAGTTGGCGAGGCCCATCTACGCGTCATTGCGCCCAGGTGAATAATTGCAAGTTGTACCTTTTTTTTGGACTTCGATTAGCAATCTCTCAGGCTGGCATTGTTGCTCGAACTCTGACAATAATGCAAGGTTCTGAAGAAAAAGGAGAAAAGAACTAAGCACGAATCGAACCCGACCGCGAGACTTGCCAGACACACGCCCCAAACCACAACACCACAAAGGCGACGCTGTCATGTCGTCAAAGTGCTGTATTTAACTCGAGTTAATGGGAAAAAAGCAATATATAACAGATATATGTGTACGCTTTGCTAAAATTCCGCCCAGGGAACACAGCTTCATTCGAAGAAATGTTGCAGCGGTGCGGAGCCGTTAGCAACTTTGTGTCTGATTTGACCAACCGGAAATTTGAATCTCAGACTTCCCGCTTCATTTGCGAACGCCTTACTCCTTGACCAACTGGACAGTCGCTCCTTCTCATCGTGCCAAATATTGTTTCTTTTTAAACATTTGCTGAATTTGTGGTTTATTTATTTATGTTTGGCAATAAAAAGTTACTAGTAGCCTACTGCTACTGTATTTTTGCGAACAAATTAAACTGAATTCTACAGAAGCAACTCAGTCAATGTTTTGATTTTTGAAGTAATAAGGTACTGTAGTTTCTCTAAAAAAATTGCAAACAAGGCATTTTGAAGATTTAGTTGTTCAGCGAACCACGAACAAATCAACCACAATTCATAGCAAAATGCAGTCATTGCGTTTCTTAGTATCCTTTGCTGTTGCAAACATTTAAAATATCCGATTGTGCCAGAGGTTGGATGTGGTTCGCATGGACGAGCGGTTAAATCAATGTGAATTTTATTTACAATTATTTAAAAAATTTTAAAATTAGCTCGAGAAATTTTGAAAATAAAAGGTTCTTTTTTAAAAAGATGCATAAAATTAGGATGAAGCAAGTTTAGGGAGAACTAATCAAAAAAAGTACGATTTTTGGCATGTTTTAACGTGTCAGTCATGCTGTTGAGAGAATCTATCCCCGATGGTTCTCAACTTTTTTTTTGAGCTACCCAAATTTATTAAAAAATCAAATGTGTAAAAGTTTGCCAGCCATGCATTGTCTGATGCATAATTGCATTATAAGCTATGTAGAAAAATTTTTTAAACGATGTAAAGCGCCCTTGAGGTTGTTGGTGGGTAAACTTATATGCTAACAGTAAATTTAGGTCTTAAGGTTTCAAAATTTTTCAGAAGTGAGCAAGTCGAAGTACACTCTTCCTTTTTACTGTAGAACCGGTAAATCTTGAGTCGAGACTGGCTGTTTCTAATTTTTTTCCGATATTCAGTCTCATTTGTTCTTGATTTTGTAAAACATTTGAGAGCATCGATGTCAATTATAGCGGGCGTGTTTGCAATGGCGTCGCTAGGGGGGGGGAGTTGCTTGCCCTGGGTATCACCATTTTGGGGTGACGCCGAATTATGATGTGAAACCATAACTCCACCGGTTTGTGGTAAATACCTTACTTTTTTCACTTTGTTTGGTCGTTCCCATCCTCAGTTGGACTAAAAACCCAATGATTTTTTGGCGAAGGCCTTTCTTTTTTTTTTGTCGTCACATACTTTTGGACCGAAAACCCACTTATTTTGCAATGGAGACATTTTTTTTTTGATCTTCACCTATTTTTCGTACAAAAAAGGGTGCCACCACAAGATACCTCCCCGGGTACCACCAATCTTAGCAACGCCTCTGCATGTTTGAAACACTTTTTAATTCCTATTGCTCTGTCTGCTTAAGTGAAGGCTTTTTTTCTTGCTTTTGCAGCATCGTAAAATTGCAAAAGCGAAAAAGCAAGCTTTTTTCAAGTTGAACAACTGCCAAAAAAATTCTCAATTGCTTGCGCAGAGCAGCAGAGCTTTATAATCTTGAATAGTTGCAATTTTGCTTGCAAATACAAAAAAATCACCGAAATTTTATCGTTTTAAATCAGCGCAACTTTTACTATTTTTGATTAGTTTGAATTTTTTTTGTTTGTTTTTGGTTTATTTTGCTGTCGAGGCTGGCATTGTTTTTAATTTGTTCTTAAATTTTGAGCAAAACTGAGCCTCGTGTTTTAGAAAATCGTTCTTATAAAAGGAGTGTATTGCTATTTTTGTCAACTGGCACTACTCAACATTTCTTTATCAGTCGAAACAGCTAGTGGTTCTCAATGCCATTCGCTTTTTTCAGCAATCTGATAGCAAACATGGAGATGATTTTAATTAATTTTTTGCAAAAATTCGCTTTGGTTAAAAGTTTTCAACATTTCGCCATTAAATTTCTGAACCAAAAAGATTTCTCTCACGCTTAAAGAATGCTTCAAGATCCATTATAAGTTGGCGAGGAAAATGTGACGTTTTTTTACTCGAACTGCTTTCCACAATCGCTCAAAGCAAGTTAGCGAGAAAGAATGACGTAACGGATTTCGCAAGGCTTTACATACACGTGCAAAAATGACCTCTTACGTTTAGCGAGAATTTCGTTCGGTAGCGCCTCTCAAAAAAAACTCGTTAATAAAAGCGAACGAGGAAATTTCTGTCATGTGGGCCCAGGACGCCTTGTTTTAGTAGAGGGACGCTTAAAATCTCGATGGGGGTCGCTAACTCGAGATAGAGGGAAGCGTGCTCCCGCGTCTCCTCTACAATTAAAGTCCTGTCTATACCCTATATTTCTTAATCAGTCAATAACAAATTATTCTCAATGCAATTCGCTTTTTTCTTTGAACTCTAAAAGCAAACATGGCGGTCATTGTAATTAAAATACTCATTTTGTCGATGCAGCTTTTAGTCTGACACCGGTTAAGAAGAATATCGGCAGAATGGAGAACGCAGGAAAAGGAGTGGCTATTTATAGAAAAAAAACAAGCCGTGGTTGGCTGAAAAAAGACCAATGAAAAAGCGTCAATAGGGCTTGATCTTTAAACTGTACACGAATTATTTTTGTCGCTAGAGGGCGGAGTTAAAAGTTTTGATGAAAGCGGCTTCATGAGCATGTAGGTAAAAAGCGGCTTTGGAATCCCTTTAGAACAGAAATGCAAAACTATTACTTAAAAAGTTGATTCGTGGTACAGAACATGAGAATTGCTTTCATTAAAATTTTTATGTGTTCGAAGCAACTTTTCGTCTACCACATGTCAAGAAGAATCGTCAGCATGGAGAGCGCTGGTAAAGAATCGGCTATTTGAAGAAAAATTCGAGCCTTGATTAGTTGCAAAAAGACCAATGAGAGAGCGTCATTAGTGCACAATCGTTAAGCTGTAAACTAATGAAGTAATGATGCTCTCTCATTGGTCTTTTTGCAGCCCATCACGACTAGAATTTTTCTATTAAAAGCTGCACTTTTTCCTGTACTATCCAATTCTGATGATTCTTCTTGACAAAGATCAGAAAAAAGTTTCTTTAAAGAAATAAACATTTTAGTGAAAGCAATTCTCAAAACTTCGCAAATTCTCAATTCTCAAAACTCAAAACTTCAAAGCATAACTTCGCTTTAGTTAAAGTCCTCGGCATTCCGCCATTAAATTTCTGACCAAAAAACATTTCTCACATGCTTAAAGAGCACTTCAAAATCTTTACGTTGGCGAGAAGAATGTGACGTTTTTTCTCGAGCTGTGTTTTGCAATTGCTCCAAGCTGCAGCTTAGCCAGCGAGGTCGCTGAATTAACATGCATGTGCAAAATAACTTTTGCCATTAGTGAGTATATCGTTCGGTAGCGCCGCTCAAAAAATGTTCGTTTTTAATATGAGCGTGAAAATTTCTGTAATGGGGACCCTTAGAAACTATAGTCTCAATATATGGAAAATTTTGCTGAGTTTGTTGTTCACAGCACCACCTAAAGTAAGTGTCCTGTGACATACTAATGTTACTCTTTGTTGTGATATCTTAGTGTCTTAAGGCTACCAGCAAACTATGATGCTACATGCTCACAAATAACATCACAGGCCTGGCAATAACAAGATCACAACCATAAAAACATATCAAAAAATGAACCACCCCATAAGTTACAACACATGTAGTAGCATTAATTTTCATTGCCGAGTACAAATATATACATCGCAAATTCAGCAAACATTTAAAAAGACACGATTTAGCACAACTACAAGGAGCAAAAAAACGAAACTAAAAATGTCACTTAACCCGTATCTCACCGTTACACGTTGTGATTGTCAAATTGCGACAAAACTTCACGAAAATACGTGAAATTAGTCAAATAAGAGACCAAAAAAATATATATATTTTAAAAATTTTTATCGTTTACGAGATAGGACTATGTTCTCAAATGGGAACATTGGCGGTTTTCAGCACAAACTGTTGACACCAATTCAAAGTTGTTTATTTCCCATACAAAACAATCAGAGCAATCGATTTATGCAGGTTCATGGTGCATTTTCCAGCACATTGCAGTGTTTGATCTGTGCAAACGCACTCTGCATTTTATGCACAAGATACGAGTGTTTTTTGGCACATCTTGCATCTTTCTTGGGTGGTGCATTCGGGAAAATGTCCCACCCCATCATGTCTTACATCTGCAGGTGCTTGAGGTCCTCCAATTTGAGGTCGAGCTGCTCTGGCTGACTTCATCAAGGGCAGAGTGATTTCTCTGCGGAAGTTCAAGTGAGACACTGCCAATTGATGAGGCTCGCAATTTATCCGCCAGACCGCGATCACACTCGTGCTCAACACATAAACGTTTAGAGAATAATACCGCTTTTTCCCCTGATTTCTTTTTTACAAGCTGGTTTGGTGTTGGACAAATCATCATTGGACTTGGAAATGTCGTCAACAGCTGCATCAGAAGTAGAAGCAGATGCGTCCAAAATGTCATTCACAAACTACTACATGTTTCTCCACCTCAAGTGTTCCAGCTGGTTCAAATGCAAAGTCCATGTCTTGTGCAAGTTCTTCATTGTCACAAACTTGATCACTTTGATCTCCAGCTTCCGGTGAAAAGAGAACAATATGTTTCTTTGATTTTCCATTCTCATAGCCAATTCGGTTGCTTCTGCCAATGTTGTAACTCTAGTTACACGTACAGCTGATAAACAAAATGTTGTTGTATTTATTTTCAATTTATCAATTGCAGGTTATTCAAGAAAAAATTTTTTAGAAGTATCTTAATAAAACAATCTAAATCAAATTGTCAAATGCTATTTACCACAGTAGATTAGGCCAAATCTTAAAAATTTTCCTTTTTTCATTCGCTACATACAATCTGAATTGTAGTTTTGCCTACAAAAAGTAAGATAAACATGATTAGAGTCTTGCTAGATCAACAGCAGTATGTTAGTTCACAAAATACTGTAAGCTATAAACAGACTAAAGACTAGGTCTACTACAGTATATTGTTGGCGAGTATTAACATGCTGGCGAGTATGAACGATGAAATAAAGGCACTACAGTATATACGCAAATACATCACCATAAAAACTCACTTTACAGGATCAATTTTTGACAAGTTCTGCAGAACATACTCTATCTTTTTAGCAACAAGCCCCACGCTTTGTATTCGCTACAGTTTGGTCTGTAGCGAACAGGGCTCAAGTAATCCAACTCGAAGTATTTAAACGGTTTGTTGCATGCAGTAAGCCTACAATCAGGCAAATCCTGCAGAAAAACTTAACTGTGGAACAATTGGTTTTTATGTGGGATGTGAAAGACGTAACTTGCAGGGGTGCTTACCGTTTGGGACGGATCCACTCCCTTTATCCACACATACGTAGGGGCAAAGAAATTATTTGCCGGGCTACTGTGGCAGTCCTGGCTAACATTTACTGAGAATTGACTAAATTTACAATCACATAATTTCATGCTCTTTACTTGAATTGTCCCCAGTTTGATAATAGGCGATTAATGCTAACCAGTACTCCCGTCATTTTGCACAAAAGAACATTTTTAATTTTTCAATTTTAACTTTCCGAGATAATTTAGTTTTTATGCGCCTTTGTTGTCAAACTATGACGTAATAAATGGTATGTTAAAGTTTGCCCTGAAATTTTAGGCATATTTATTATGCCATAAGGTAAAAACAGAATGTTCCCGTTTGCTAAATTAAAAACCGTTTTTTTAAGCTGAATAAGATATGTTCCCTTTTGCTAAATTTTAAAAAAATGCGTTTTAGATTAAATAAAACATGCATTAGTTTATTTAAATTGCCAAGAATTCTTCCACTAACCTAACATTTAAGGGCGTAAAATCTTTTTTGATTTAAACCAGAAAATCAGGCCTAATTTAAATGACATTGCGTTGTCTAGAAGTTATTTGAAGTCTAATTAACTATCCTGTTTAAGTTTGAAGAAAAGTTTTACAAAAACTACCGTTGATGATAAATTTCATTTCATATTTGTTTTTGTTTTTCATGATACGGTATCTTAGGAGTTTGGAACTATCATGGTCGACAACATGTACTGGTGTTGGTGCAAAAACGCGGGCATTTTGTATATTCCCAGTAGTATTTTAATTCAACCAAAGGGAACCAGCAGAATGGAATTAATGTAAAGAAAAAATTGCGAAAATTTTGGGAGCGCTTTGTCTGAAACCAGAAATTGAATAAGATGAAAATGGAACCCGCAATTGTCTCAAAATGAGCATCTTCTTGGCCTGAAAATCAGTAAATTTCCTTATAGTTTATTTCCAATGCATTCATAGAGTTAAAAAGAAAAAAATTTTCTGACTGCTCAGCACCATCGAATTTTTGGATGTAATAATGTATATTTTGCGATCCCTATTTGACTGTTCTTGTTGGGACTTTACTCGCGCGCGCCTTGGATCTTTGTTTATATATTCTGCCAATTGAACATCGCAACTTATTTGATTTGCTTATAACTTAAAAACCGTTAAACCCAGAAAGCTAAATGTTTGGAACAACATAGTAATGAATAAAAGCATCATGTATGCCGATTATGGGGATCATAGGTCACGTAATCGTGGTTTAAGAATTCAAAAATTGGGTAAAAAGTGCCAGTTTTTGCTGAAAATTTTTTGATTTGCTTTTAACTCGAAAACCGCTGAACTTGTTCAGCTGAAATTTGGACACAGCCTGGGGCAAACAGAGACTTCATACTGTACGTACAATTTTAGAGGTCAAAAATTGCCAAAACGGGGTCAAATTTAAACCAGTACGTATATCTCGGTCAGAACCGATATTGATGAAAAACGGGTTGTAGTTTTTGACCGCATTATCAACCACCTTTCTTATGGTTATGTTCATTTGCCCCGATTGACTTCGATACTATTTTTCTCTTTTTTTTCCGGGTTTTCTTTCCAACCTATCTTCTTTTAAACCGCTAAACGCACAGAATTCAAATTTTGAGCCATTGTATAGGAGATGTTAGGAAGGACAATGTCCCTCCTGAAATATTGGGGATGCCATAATGGGGGATTCCCCCTCAAATGGGTCAACTAAAATTTTGAAATTTTGAAGCAATGGAGTTAGATGGATTAAATTTTCAGAATGGGTTGGTATTAAAAATAAAATAATCCTAACAAAATTTTGGATAACACAATCGCTTTCGCCCTCAAACGGGCCCTCAAAAATTTTAAATTTTTAACCACTTAAATTAGATACGGACATAAAACTTTCAAGATAGGTTTAAATATAAATAAATTGTTATAACATAACAAAATTTGGAAATACGAAAATTGGGGTCCTCCTCAAACGTGTCCTCCAAAAGTCAAAAATTTTAACCACTCAAGGTAGATAAGTGATATTTTTTGGACAAATACAAATAAAAAAAGGTAAATTTTGACAAAGTTTGGAGGTACCAAAGTGGAGGGTCCTTCCCTAACAAGTACTGTTGAAAACTAAAAACTAAAATTAAAATTAAAAATCTAAAATTAAACTTTTTTTTCACTCTAGATTGACACTTGAAATTTTTAAGATAGGCAAACATAAAGGGAGGTTTTGATAAGACAAAATTTGGGGGTATCAAAATGCAGGGTCCTTCCCAAACGGGCCTTCCAAAATTCAAAATTTTCAACCGCTTGAACCAAAATGCTAAAATTGTCAGGATAAGTGAATATGAAAGATGGAGAAAGGCAAAATATTGGGGTACAACGTTCTAGGGTCCTCCCTCAAAAGGGTCTCTAAAAATTTGAAATTTGTTCGCACTTAAGTTGAAAAAATGACATTTTAAGCCGCATTTACACGGGCGACTTTTAGCTGCGAGAATCAACATTTTGCCTTTTTTCTTTCTCAAATCGCGTAGGTCACTTACACGGCGCAAGATTCACGTGAGATTTCGTCTGCGCGATATCGCCAGACACGCTCCCAAAAAATCAAATCGCAGCAGTCACTCACACGGAAGAGATTTTAACGCGATGCTCGCATATGGTTGCAACTCGCAGAAGTCACTTCCCAGCTAAAAAAATTATCTTCAACCTTGTAAAGCGTATCATATGTTCTGAGAAAAATCTTACGTAAAACATGCAGCAAAGTATTGAATTTATCGCCGATTATCTCTGTGATATCTAGCGCTACAAGACAGAATCATCTAAGATTATCTGCGAAAGCCTAGTATATATCTTCCATAAACTTAGTAAAATTTTAGATTCACAGATTAAAAATTATCTTCCACTTTGTAAGGCGTATCACGTGTTCTGAGAAAAATCTTACATAAAACATGCAGTAAAGTTTTGGATTTATCGCCGATTATCTCTGAGATATCTAGCGCTATAAGACAGAATCATCTAAGATTATCTGCGAAAGTCTAGTATATATCTTCCATAAACTTGGTAAAATTTTAAAATACTTTTGCCGTCGTAGTCGCCCATTTGCCGAAAACTCCTAGGATAAGTCTTAACGAAATCTTAAGTGAAAAATGAACGATGTGTTAGAAAGCGGTACATAGAGTTAGAGCTATAGACCATAATTTGCAAAGAGTAACATAGGCCGTACCAACGTAACTTATACTCATTAATCTTTTAGTTTTAAAAGTTATAATAGAAGTATAAAACACGGTACATGATTGCAGATTCAGTGCAGACCATATGCCATCAGGACGAAATTATGCTAATCGATCAAAACTATAGAGAACATATAGATGTTAAAAAGCCAAAGAACGTTTTATTTCCATCAAAAATAAGTAATAATAACAACACCACATTATGGCAATACTAAAATCCATACTTGATACTACGCATGATCACAAGATTATGTTTAAACTCAAACTCAAGCAGCGTTGTTGCGTCCTTTGAGAAGATGCTTCACAATGATTAATATCTCAGCTTGACGGATTTTAAGCAAGCAGCACAAATTAAATTTCAAGCGAACAACTCAGAAACAACGGCAACTCTTAAGCGAGTCAAGATTCGACCAAAGCATAACGCATCTGTCGGTTTCTGGTGATAGGAGGATAAAAATTTATCAAAAACTCCCAGTTTCGTTAAAAATAAAAAGTTATAAAAAAATCGATTGTATGGATATGGCAGCAAAAACTTTCAGAAACGCATAAAAGGATGTGTAAAGCCTAATCCATGATTATTGGAGTATTCTGGTTTGTATGTCACCGAAGGTAAAAATAGTCACCGAAGGTAAAAAATAGTCACCGAAGTGTGAAAGGATTTTTCTTTTCCTCTAAAGCAAATTACATCTAAAAAGGGATAGTGCAACAAGATTTAAAGCGGTGAAGTGACATTCCCACTGTGAGCCTTATACTGAAGGAAAGCGAAAGTCTAGAAGAACTGATAGAAATCTAAAGAGGATTTTGCTGGGAAACAATGAATTAAATAAAACGACTACAATTGTTTGTCTGTTCCAACGTTTCAGAACATGATGGTACTAAAGACATTACAATAATATCATATTTTGCGCCGGCCTTCTTCCAAATCCTTGACACCGTTTAAAGCCTGTAGAATGGCATCAACAACAGCACTCATCCTCGCATTCCGGTACATTCTTTTTCGAAGAACTCCTAGAAACAATACGTACCATCACAATACAACACAAATACAGCCTAATTCGTAACACATGTTTATGCTACAAGTATTAGCGGAGCACTACGCCTGCAGGCAACAAACAGAAAAATTAAAAATAAGATTCCAAAATATTTGCCAATATAACACCCTACTGTTCTCCCAAGTCCAGACACAAACAACCGTTCAAAATCGACCTTAATTTACAAATTTGTAGCCATTGAACAAATTGACCTTAACTTAAAAATCGACCTTAATTTACGAATTTGTTGCCATAGAAACTTTTTTTCAAAACAAAATTTTTTTTTCTAAAAACAAATTTTTTACAAGATTCGCATAGGCTAGGAAAAACTTTTGGTGGATAATCTGTACCGGCAAAGTCCAAAACATAACAATTTTGTTAAGTCATAGAGCTCTGTCAATTTCTCGACCGAACTACCACCATAATCGCTATGCTACCACCAAGCAAAACAGTTGTGCGAAAAAAAAAAGAAGGTTTTTCAAATAAATAAAGGTTTTTCAAACAAAAAACAAATGTTTTGTTTGAAAAAAAATTTTTGTTTGAAAAACCTTTTTTTGGAAAAAGTGTTTTTTTGAAAGAAAAAAAAAGCTTTTTAAAAAAAAATATTGCTAATGACCCAAAAAATAAACCCCAGAAAAAAATTTTTTTGGAGAAAAACTTTTCTTGGAAAAAAGTTTTTGAAAATTTTGTTTAAAAAAATTTTTTTTCAACTATGGCGCGCCTAAAAATCTCGGTGCCTAATCGGCGGCGCGCTTAAACGTCCACGCTTAAAGTCACGGTCCGATCTTTTTAAGTTTGCTGTTACAAAACCAGGTGGAGTATGCTGTTACAAATCAAAATCCTGAATAGAGGTCAAAAGTCCGACGAAATTCAGCTGATTTTGCTTGTAAGATTGTTGTAGGTATTGAAAACTACAGCCGAGTTCGATGGAAATTTTTTTTCCGCCGCTGAATACAATACATGCACCAAAGTATAGGCTATTACTGTAGGACCTGCATTACTAAACAGATTAATAATCAAGTACTGAGCGGTGAACAAATTAACCACTTTGCAGTTCTTTGTACCGTATAATCATTTGACACTACCAGTGATATAACCACACACCGTGATGGCAGCAAGGTTTTGTTCCAATTCTTCCTCTGTTTTTGCGGGGTAGGAATGACTTCAAGCTGAGCCATAGAGTCCAAATTGTCTACATGATCCTTCATTTTATCCAAGATTATTTTTAAATTTAATTCATTTTTATCCAGTATCTTGGCAAAGGTATCCCTCATACAACTTTTTCCAGAATAGGTAGGAGGTCTTGCAGTAGCCTCAGATGTACAGACAGAAGCCTAAAATATGCACAACAGTAAATATTTTGCATTGCACCACTAATGTAGCGACGTTGAAAGAAACAAGAAAGCGTCATGTGTAAGTAAACTACTGTAGTATTTTTTTTTTTTATTGCAAGTTGTATAGTACATATTCCCAAACACGTTCGTGCAAAGCATGCCTTTCTTAACATTAACACCGTAAACATTTTGTGAAGTAATAAGTTGCTGCATTCGGTGTTTGACGTAAGGATAAATCGTTCAAAGCTTAGTTTTGACCAGGGTGTCGAACCGAACCTGAACCAGCAAAATTTTACTTCAGTGAACCTGAACCAAACCTGAACCCTCAAAATTGTGCTCAAGTAAACCCAAACCGAACCTGAACCCCTTAACAAAAGTAAGAATATATTTTTCCATATCCGGATGCCGCTGGCGCTGGTACACGCACAATAAGAGCAGTGGTGATCACCAACAGGATCAACAATTTCTCCTTCTTTTTTTCTGGACGAAATGAGTAATGACAGTTAAATTTTAAGTCAATGAACCCGAACCGAGCCTGAACCAGTAATATTTTACTTGAGTGAACCTGAACCAAACCTGAACCTCGAAATGGTGCTCAAGTGAGCCCGAACCAAACCTGAACCGCTAAAATATTTTGAGCAGGAGCTAAACCTGAACCCTAACCGTTATTTGAAACAGTTCGACACCCTGGTTTTGACGCAGAAATGCAATTAAAAGTTAAAAAAAGCAAATTTTTAGCAGTGTGCAAGGGATAATGACATAACACAACTACGTTAACAACTTAACGTCAAGATTTCACCACTGTTTATATTCTGCCTGCAAAATAACTAGCGTTGAACGAGCTTTGAAATGAGACTATGAGTAAGATTTTTGTACAAAATTTTTACAATTGGTGCAAGACAATATGATAAAACTGCAGATATGATGCGAATGATGAAAAATGCAGCCATTGTTCCCAATATTTTTTAACTCCCAAGTTTGAAAATCATATTAATACTAGTATACTAGGATATACTAAAACGCATTCAAAAGCTTACTTACTGTCAAATGGGTGCTTTGAAACCGGACTATCAGCTCTATTGAGCGTGGGAATATCACTGAATTCTATCACAGTGTCATTAGTTCATATTTGAGATATTATGTCCAACTCCATCTAAAGTGGTTGAAGTAGCATTTGAATTAATATATGCTTTGTTGAAACATCTGTCAAATGAGTCTGCAAAACAATATCTTAAAATTTAAGAAACAACATTTATGCATGCTGGTAATCAATAAGGTCGAAACTTTTTGTGATATTTATAACTTATACTTAATCTACATTTCATAGCCGACATTAATTTAAAAAGCTTGCCTTCATTTTTGGAATAAAATTTCATATATCCAAATACCGTAGAAATGCAGATTCAGAGTGATAGCAGTTGTGACATCATACAATCAATTTTGTGGTAGTTGCAAGCCAACAAAGGCTCTTGTTTTTTTTTCACACAAAATAAAAACTATATACTTAAAACCTCTGTAGACACCTTATAACCTGTTTCACTTGACCAGCAACAAAATGTAAGATAACTCTTCCATTCATTGATAGTGACATAACAATCACTTTCATACAAAAATCCTTTACAGTAAACTTACTAGATTCACAAAGGATTGTGCATTCATACTTTTCCATTCAAATTTTTGGGGTGGTTTTTGTAATTTCACCATGTTTTCTACCTCATCTTCTGGAATGCATGCAGGAGGCCAATACCATAGCCTGCTGTGGACACTCCATGACTGACAAATGATATCGATGGTGATTTTGCCTTTCACATTAAATTGAACACAAACAATTTTTTTCATTTCTTCACAACTTAAATTTAACTTAAAGACTATAGATTAAATCTATAATGAAATGGTTGTATTACCAGAAGTGGACAGCACAAGTCATAAAAATTGCACAGCAAGCGCACGAGCAACTGCTCAAAAAATCTTGCGCCAAAAGCATTTTCGCAAGCAAAAAAAAAATAATAGCGCCACAAGCACAATCGCAAGTGCGACGTTTCGAAAAGCATAATTCTAATTGACTATCACAGCTTAAACAGCGCTAGGCTGCGGTATGATACTAACATTCAAAACAAAGTATGCACGCTACGAAACAAGTAAAAAAAATTATTGATTTCCTTTAAAAAATATAAGCATTGGAAAATGTGCATCGTTTAATCCTTTTGGGCAAAGAATGTCTTTAAGCCTAATGAAAAAACTCAAAACACACGTACTTAAAGGAATTCAGGTGTTAAAAAATTTTACTAATAAAGTCTTCACGTGGTGATAAGCGAACGCCTTCGGAGTCACTTTTTTTTGTAATGGCTTGTCAAGGAAAACCTTTACAAGCTTCGCTACATATTTTGTGGTGCTGGAGCAATTAGTATCACTTTCTGACAAATGGAGCATGCTAAATAAATTAGCAAGTTTTTTGTTTTAGAAAATTGCACCATCTAAGTATTAATTATAAGAGCTATTGATGCTATTTTTGCAGTTCACAATAACTTTCAAGTTTTCCCATACTAGAAAAAAAGTTGTAATTAATAGTTGTTGTGTTTTTTGTTTTCGAATTATGGTAACAAAAGTCAGACTATGTCAGATGTACCAGGCAATGTATCTTGCTTCTCCCTACTGGGCCAAGTTACTTACAAAATTTATCCCCAAATTCAAGATTTTAAACATGTTTTGGACTTGATCTTTAAGTAAAGAGAAGACTAAACAATTAATTTTTTCAATTGGCTTTCAAATCTTTAATTTCAAAACCGAAAATTTAGTTATTTCAAATGCCACCAAAAACCTGCAAAGTATGATCCAAATGGCATTAAAATAGCTATTTTTTTCCAAAAAAATTACGATAAATTATCCAGCGGCTGGCACCCAGACCCCTAACTGTGCTAAGTTTGGGTTAAACTGGTTTGCTCACCACGTCTCCCAATTTACACAATTTTGGAAACCTTTTGTCTTTGTCAGCAGCACAGCCGAGCGGAACTGCACTCGGATTATTGCATAAGCAATACTGCGACCCGAGTTCAATTACGGCTGCAGGCCGCCTCCTTCGACACATATGCGGGTGGCTGAAAACTCGAAGAGCGTGAGCTCACTTTCCATTTACCCTCATTTCTCTGTTCATAAGTTCGTTGAGTTGTACCTCAGCTGATTTTCATTATTTATTTATTTTAACTTTTGATTCAGGTCTTTCCCATTCACCAACATCCAGGTTACATGCCAACCCAGGCCTGGCTTCTGATCATCCATTCTACAATATCTTTGTCCCATAAAAAGTACCTCTATTCAAAAATTTTTGATGATGTCATTGCGTGTGATTTGCAGTTTGGCCCTACTCCCCAATCAAAAATCCTGGCTACGTCTATATGTACCTTGTCAATGTTTCTCTAAACTTTAATTACAGTTGATTGAAAAACAATCATTCTCAATCAAACTTGAATTTCGCTTGTGCGATTGCGCTCAAAATTGCTAAAATACTTGCGGCGCAAGTGTTAGCGCAACCGTTTAAAAATAATTGCATCACAAGAGCTACATCGCATGTAAAATAGTTGCTCCATATAAGATAATAGCGGCGCAAGTGCCCACCTCTGTGTATTACCATATGAACATTGCAATTTAGGAGCCGAGTATCATTTAAAAATGTTGGGGCACATTATTATCAGCATCACATTCGAGCTAATCAATATGTAAAGGTTTAATGTACAAGTGTAGGGGTAATCTATATAACCTTGAAGCTGTAAAGTACGAGTAAATGTAATCAACCAACAATGCATATCCTATTAAAGTTCTAAAAATAAATATCAACAAACAAGCAGTCACAAGATTAAAGTTTTTGCTTTAGCAATTACTGTTTGGGAACAGTGGATGGATACAACTGACAAGGTAACCTACCTATCAAATAAAATAAAATATTCCACAGACAATCACAAAAAATTACTGACTGTTTTGACTTGGACGGAATGGGTGTCGTTAAGTACAAGCCGTACGCTTTTTTTTTGTAGCTTTGTGACTTGTGTATTGCGCTTTTTCTTTCTCGTTGATCTAAGCTACCGGTATTTCCCAAATCTAACCTTAATCCTAATGTGTCCACGCATGAGGGAAAAAATAGCACGCGCGCACTTATGCAGTCATGCACAGGTCACAGAGCTTCCATAAAAAAGCTGACGGCTTATACTAAACGACATCCCACTGTTTTGACTTGACGATAATTGCAGATTAAAAATTATTATGTACTGTGTTACAAATGTAATACCTGCAAAAAGTCTAACATTTGTAGCAAAAACTAGTTTTCCAAATGCTCAAATGTTTCAATTTCACATTTCAAAAATAGCTTCTACTACTGTAATGCTGTTTCAAAAATCTAAACTTTTGTAGGCTACAGTAACAGAACAAAAATGAAGAATTTCATCTAACTGACTAATCTGTAATGAGTTTTAGTAAAGCATGCAGACATTTAGCATTTCTTAAAATTTTCATTGAGTGGAATAATCTTAATGTCATTGCTGAGGTCTGAAGTTGTTGATTTTGAAAATGAAAGCACCAGCACACATATCTGATATGGATTCCACAGCCAACTACAGGTTGGTAAAAAAGCTTCTAACATCCATAAGCTAGGCTATATTTCTGCAATGCAAAACATATTTTTCAGCCCAATTCTTGAAATATATCATGCATGTAATGAAGTGCATCATGCATTTGTATAGCCTGTGGAGCGTGGAGTCAGTCATTGCAGTTTGACTGACTCTTAATGACACATCTATTATACTAGTAGGCTATTTAGGCAGCATGACTTTTGCAATGCTTCTTCTACCATTCTTGCAATTTTTATCTATTCTCTACTACATTGTAGCAAAGTTGGTGCAAGAAACCTTTGATTTCAGATTTATATAGCCTACATTACTGCACAGGTTAGCAGAAATTACAGATTTTCATTTTCCCAAACAACTTTTTCAGTTTTTGACAAATTATGGTCTTGTTTCTAATTTCTGCGTTTGTTTTTAACTAAAGCACATTACAGGCACACATTTTGGCGATTGAGAAGCATTTAGCCTACCGTATCAGGTATACATTTATACATCTTACTTTAGGTCTTTTGCAGGTACAGTACATAGTCTGCAGTACTAAGTCCAGAACTTGGCTAACATTACCTGTTGCTGCTACAAGATATATTGCGATTCTTAGAACAAAACTCGCTAACGACTGAAGAATAATGAAATTTAATTTCTCATACCCAATTACTTGCATCCCTAATCCCACAAAATGTAAAGGTAGCGTTAAATGGTGATGATGCAAATTGCAAACCTCATCCAGACTCCAGACGATTACCTCTCAGCCAAGTCAATTTTTGAAGAGGCAATTAATTTTCAAATAGCACTAGTCAAGCGTGACCAAAGTATTTTACGGAATAAAAAGGAAAAAAAGGAAGAATCTCAAGTAAGCACAAATTATTGTGATTGAAAACCGAAGTTGACAATGACAATGACAATAAGCAGAAGTGGAGTCGAGGACACGAGGCTCGAGGCCAAGGACATAAAAAAAATCCGAGGCCAAGGACAGCTCTTTCGAGGACAGACCCTCTTGAGGCCAAGGACAGGAATGCTCGAGGCTAAGGCCAAGGACCAAGGACACAAGCGCAAGTGTTCTCCAAAAAAAAAAGGTCTTCAAAAATTTTTTTCAGGCGATCTCAAAAAAAATTCTTCAGAAATTTTTTCTGGCGTTCTCCAGTAAAAACTGCCTCCTAAAATTTTTTTTCAGGCAATCTACAAAATTTCAACAATTCAAAAAAAAGTACTGTCCTCGAGCCGAGATCAGGGCAATTTTCGAGGACTTGAGGCATCGAGGCCAAGACCAAGGACTTCAAAATGTGTCCTCGAGGCCAAGGACGTCCTCGAGGACTCCACCTCTGACAATAAGTATACGAAAAATTTATCCAAAATGCAAAACTAAAAGGAAGTTCAACGAATATGCGAGTGAAATATACCGAGCAGGCTATGGTAAATAGGCAGGTAGACCAGAGAAGTTCATAGGTTGCAAAGAAGAATAGTGGTCATTCACAGCTCAGTCAGAACATAGACTCTTCATTAGTTTATGAAGAGTATAAAGTCAGACGGCCGAGTGGATATCATCTACCTTCGGGGTTAAAGTCACGGGTTCGATATCGAGTCGGAGATACCAAACTAAACACAACAAAAAATGATAATTCACAGCTGCTCTGCTTCAAGCTTAAAATTGAGGGGAGTGTGTGGTGAACCAACCCAAGTGAGCAAGTTTACTTGTTGCGCTGCAGAGAAAAGCCCTTGAAGGGTTTCCCCGCGTGGTTGACCATGCGCAGACAGATAGCAGGTGATAGCCAGTAGCGTACGCAGGATTTTGAAAGGGGGGCCAGGAGATTCCGAAAATCTGAGAATAAAAAGTACTGAATGAAAATTTTTACATCCACAATCAGTCCGTTTTTCCTGTCAAAATTCAAGTGAAGAGCATAACAAACAAACAAAAAAAGGTCTTCACTCAAGTTTAGTCCGGTTTTTGGCCCAAAATTAGGTGAAGACCCCCAAAAAAGTTTTCGCCTACTGTTTGTGTTCTCAAACTTTATGCCCAAGTTACAATGGGGGGGGGCATGCCGCAATTTTGCATACTATTCTATTCTAATTATACTTTCCTGGCGACCCAAAAAGGGGGACCATACCCCAATGCCCCCTCCCCCTAATTACGCTCCTGGTGGTAGCTTAACTCGAAAACCGCTTAATACTTTCTCTCTCTCTTGGCTGAGGTGACTCAGCGAATGGTGCACAGGCTATAACTTAAGTTTCATAATATGAGAATGTCATAAAGAAAGATATCGATGGAAGATACAAGCAATACACAAAATCACGTTTTTGCCTTAAAATAGGGAATTTGTGGAGAAGAATAAAGGTTACATTGACCAAAGACTGAAGTTTACTAATTATTTTATCTGTTTGGTTTGTTTGTTTTTTTACTCCAATACTCCTTCAAAGAGCAACTGCGCTTGCTAACGCATAGGGCGTAATCGTCTTGGCAGTGTGGAAGGTTTGGTTGGTTTCGTACTTTAGTCGCAATAAACACAAAAAAAAAGTTCACCAATGTTTTCTCCCAAAATACTAGCCGTATCACAGGGCGTCCCGATTATGGATAGATCTTTCTGCTTCCACAAAAGCACAAACTTTCTTGTTTACTGCTTAAAAAATTATTTGTTGCCTTGTGGATCCCAGGAAAAAAGGAAAAGAACCACGTAGCGCGTGCAATGAAAGTCGGTTATTTCTAACAGCAAAACGTCACAAAAAAGGCATTGTTTAAAAACGCACGAAGTAGAAACTGAAACTAGATGGGAGTTTGCCAGCAAACCCAGTGAACAACCGACGCATAGCTAATGCCGTGACGCTCAAAAGTATTTTTTGTCTACCGTAAAATCAGCAATTATTCAAAAATATCTGATTATGGAACCTTTAGAAAAGTAGAGTCAAAATATTTCTCGGTTAAATATCTCCTGATATCATAAAACACTGGCACCCTAAGTTGAGTCGTTCAAAAATTGATTTTTGGGTGTCTGTTTGGGGGGTCCCTGGGGGGGTGGCACCCCCAAACTATGTCAAAATATTTGTTTGTTAAATCTCTGCTGATATCAAAACAGACTGGCATTGGCACCCAAGTTGAGCTACTCAAAAAATTGATTTTTGGGGGTCCATTTGGGAGGGTCCCTGGGGGGGTGGCACCCCCAAACTATGTCAAAATATTTGTCTGTTAAATCTCTGCTGATATCAAAACAGACTGGCATTGGCACCCAAGTTGAGCTACTCAAAAAATTGATTTTTGGGGGTCCATTTGGGGGGATCCCTGGGGGGTGGCACCCCCAAACTATGTCAAAATATTTGTCTGTTAAATATCTACTGATATCAAAAACAACTAGCACCCTAGCTTGAGCCGTTCAAAAAATTGATTTTTTGGGCCCCATTTTGGGGGGGTTCCCGATGGAGTTGCCCCAAAAACTTTCGGGAGAAAAAATTGCATTTGCAGCTCAACAACTTAACACAAAAATTAGATTTCGATGTTTTGTGGTTTAGGAGAAGAATAGCGTACAAAAATTAGGAAGAAAAAAAAGGAAAAAAAAGGAATAAAAGGAAAAAACAAGGAAAAAAAAGAAATAAACCTCATCGTGGCCAAAAGTGGGTTGGTTGGGATGAAAGGGTATGTTGAGACATACAACTCTATGAAATATTTTTTGCGGTACTTAGGCCGTTTTCGACTGAGACCGCTTTTTACGCCAAACTTGCGGGGCGGTTTTCGGGTTCTAAAACCGAAGTCATGTGATCTATTGCCTCGAAATTTAGTATAAACATACAACTCATTAATCTCAAACTGCTTTCAAAATTTCATGTTGCTAGACCCAACCGTTCTTGAGTTATAAGCAAAAGTCTGAAATTTCGCACTCCTTAGTTGGAAAATGGCCGAGTAAAAACAGAGGAACACGCGACGCGAGCGTCGGTCGTTCCAATAACGTGGTCGTAAGAGCGGAATGAAAAAAAAAGCGGTAAAGCGTTGGTAAAAATAGACAACGAGAAAATCTGGGGAGCCACCCTGCTTCCTTTTCCCACCCACGACAACTCAAAATGAAGCAAAGAAAGAGATTTTGGGTCATCTGACTGGAAAAATAAGGGGGAAAATGGTGGAAGTAGGAGAGACACGAAGATGAGACTCCACCCTTGCGTTATTTATTGTGCTAGCGTTCGAGCATCATAAAAAGCTAATTTAAAAATTATTTTGTCAAAATCACTCTAATTGAGTTTTAGGCGATGCGGTTTTGAATTTAATAATCTTTAATTTTTTGTAAAAGTTTTAATAAGTTTATGAAGGTTATTGTGTTTTCAAAATTCAACAAATTCATTTTTATTATTGCCGAAAAGTCTTTTTTAAAAAGTGGTTTATTTTATCTAGAACACATGTTAGTGTAAAACTTAGAAAATTCAAAGATATCCCGCCAATATAAAAATAAACTTTGATAATACACACGAGTTTCTGAGATGGCTTGGAGCAGCGCCAATATCCACCAATGTGCGTAAAAATTTTTTAGATGAATCAAAGATAGTTTGTCTATATATAGACAAACGTAGATATATCTTAGAAGATTCTTAAAAAGTTTGCCTTATATCAGCCACCGGAGATAATTCCAAGATAATCCGAGATAGCCTTTTAAGATCCTAGATAAATCCGAGATAAATTCTATCTGGGTTACACGTTGAGACTGCGTGCCAGTGATTCTCGCCAAATCGAGTCGGCGGAAGAGTCGCTATCGCACTGGTTCACTTACACGGTGCGAGATAGCTTCAAAGCGCGGCTTGCTGGTTTTGAATTTGCAAAAGCCAACTGCCGCAAAAGCGCTTCAAATGCGCAGCTTGTCAGCTTTTGCATTTTGCGGAATTTTGCAAACAAAATTGTATGAAGTCAACGCAAGCGTAAAACGAAATACAGAAAATACAATTGAGCAGCTAATTTCGTTAAAATTTGCAATGAAAATGCGAGGTGAATGATAAAGCACTAAACGCTTGAAATTACTCGAAAAGCTTACTTACTCTGTATCATTCTGAGTTAGCTTGGATGGAGTAAAGCGAAGCGGGCATTAATCCTCATAATTTATTATAAAATTCTGTCATTTACACCTTAGGTCTTGGTTTTTCTCCATTGCAACCTGCAACCCATCTCTGACTGTGGTTCTTGTTTAGTTATATATAACATTTGGTAAAGTAACAAAGTTTATCAACAGTTTTTGTGCAGTTAATTCTAAAAACACTTTTGAAATCACCTTTTCTCCTAGCATATGTGACTGACAAATTCATATCGTTTATTTCCTTAATAGTGCACAAGTATTTTGTATTTTATAGTAGATCTGTGCTGTTATATTACACGAAATGCCAATTGTTAAATTTTATTTTTAAGTTTATCTTTTGAGTTCTTCTGCAGTGATACCAAACGTATTTTGTCGCTTTGGAAACACTGGCTCTTTTTTAATTAAACCAACATTCAAAAAATCCATATAGCATTTGTATAATATGTGTTTTCTTGTAAATTTGTTATGGAGCTACCAAATCACAGCTGTTACAAAGCATCAATATCCACAATATTAAAATAAGCAGCGCATGCATTTGCTAAACGCTAGGCAATGACAGTAAGTACAATGCGAGGATGAACTATTATGAACAATGCAAAAATACGTTTGTGACTTCAGGTCAAAACTAATTTCTGGCGTAATTCAAATGAAAAAGCGCCATAAAACCATTAGAAATTGAGAACATGATTTCATTAGAAACAGCATTTTCATGAAATGTATATTCAATTACAATATGCGGTGCAGTAGATGTTATGTTTCTCCAGTTAAATGTGGTTATTTTAACCGCAAGAGATGCCGGTAGGCTACTAGCAATCTCGGGTCAGAAAAGAAAGTAAACGCTAACCGTTTTTACCAGACAAAAAGCAGTGGATGGTGCTTGTATACAAGGTGCTGGACCCAACGAGTAAGCATAGGGTGTGAGCCTACACTGCTAGCTCCGTTACAGCACCGATTGACCTTTTTTGTGTTGCCTCGCTCTAGTTTCGGAATTCGGCCGCTTCTTGCTTTTACAGTAGTTGGCTCAGTTTGCACTCGTCACGTTATATCCTGCCGCCATTGGCTGCAAACGATTTAAAAATTTAGCGCTTTTTGGCCGAGTTATCTGTCTGGCATTCCGTTTCCTAAGAGCAATTGGCAAACCGACGTATTTTATTTTGAAGACCGCTCGTACGGCACTTTTTTAGTTCATTATTTTTAGGTTAAATTTCAGTTATTTTTTGCCATGCCGTACTGTTCCATATTATTTGTTTTGTCTGAACAATACAGTTTAAGTTGGAGAATTTCAATTATGGTTTGCCTAGACGAACAGGGTGAAGGCTCCAGAGTTTTGCTGGAGCACCTGCAGTCAACGGTGTTACGGAGGGCTTCTGTCACAAGCACCTCCATTTCAAAAATATATTGTCCAAATGCATAGGCGGGCACAAGTCCGTTAATCGTTTATCCGTTAACAACGAAGCTAACTTTTTCACTAACTCGTTAATCCATTAAAATTCTTTTTCATGTTAACGGACTAAATTAACTTCCGTTAAGTTCTGTTAACTTCCGTTAAGGTTTTTATCGGTAATATCTTGCAGCTTCGTTGTGCATTTGAACTTGTTTTTATCTTGAAATCAGATTAGACTGTAAAATGTAACTTTCAAAACACAAAAAGACCACCACAGCAATAAATATTCCTTACAATCAGCTCAACAGCGTCAAAACGTGTTCTAGAAGCGAGTGAATAAAACAAAATGTAAATTACACGCAAAATGTTAACGGATTAACGGACTTTATTAACTTCCGTTATTTAAAGATGAAAATAACGGATTAACGTTAACGGAGGTGTGAAGTTTGTTAACGGACTAGTGGTTAACGAAGTTAACGTTTTGCATTAACTTGCCCACCTATGTCCAAATGCCATTATTGTGAATTCATTGTCTTAGCTGATTTAGGGTTTTCAGATTTTTAACTTTTGTTTTTGCTATGTCAGAACATTACCAATGACAAAATTGATTACACTTTTTTATACAAGAACAATTTTGTAAAAACACGAGGCTTATTTTTGCTTAATATTTAACAACAAATTAGGAAGAACAACCGAAAAAGAAAAAATTCCAAATCAAAAAAGAAATTTGATTCTGTACTGGTTCAAAACAACAAAGCTTGAGTGGTTTTCTGGTGGTTTGGAGCAAAATTGCAGACTACAGAGTGCTACTGTGCACTGCGAAGGTAACAAAAAAACTTTTTGGTTCTTGTTCAAACAAAACTTAACTCTCGCTTTTTCGCTTTTCGCAATTTTACGACGCTGCAATAGAAGCTAAAAAGGCGTTTACAAGCAGACAGATCACTAGGAATAAGCAAACGTGGTCGCCGTAAGTGACATCAATGATCTCAAAATTTAAGAACCAATTTGAGGCAACTGAGAGCAACTGAGGCTCAACATTGACAAAAAATTAAGAACAGCCAGCCTCAACTCAAAATTTACTGGTTTTTATAAAAAAAAGCGTACTTACGGTATTATAAAAGCATAATACAATTAAGGTGCTGTTACCTGAGGTTAATTTATCATACAGTTTATAAAGGGTTAAAGTCCTGCTTGATTGGCTTTACAGTTATCAGCTCATGACTACCGTATCTGCAGTAGACCAGTACCAGCATCAACAAGAAAATTATTACTTCTGCATTTCAAACTAATGTGAAGTAAATTTAGTATCGAAATCATAATTAATTACGGTAAAAGCACTAGTGGCTGTTTTGTCCTATGAACGCAATATTTTATGAAGTAAATTTAGGACAATCTCAGCCAGCGACTCGCAAAGCATTAGTGCATTGCGCTATGCCGGGGTGACTCGTAAATTGCATACGATTTGCTGTTTACACGAGAGCGACTTTGCCTGGGGACTCTCTAGACGTTAAAATCGATTTCGTGTAAGTGGTCACGAGCGAGAACGATTGTTGCATCGAGTCGCGCAAAAAATAATCGGCATCGCAAATCGCAGGTGTTACTTAAGCGGCGGCGATTCTTCGCAAACGCGATCGCGGCAAGCGAGTCTCGCTTCGTGTGAGTAACCGCTTTGCGACAGAGATTTTCACGCATAAAAAATCTTCGAATCGCGTTGCAAAAAAGTCGCCCGTGTAAATGCGGCTTTAGGGGTATATTTGAAGTTAATCATGAGTTACTGAGTCTACTAGAACGGACAAAAGCCAACAAAATAACTGCTAACCCTAAAAAATATTCAGCGTTAACATTGACCCCCAAAATTACCAATCCAATCCGAACCATCGAAATACTTTTCAACAAAAATCCACTTTCCGTCAATAAATCAGTAAAATATAAGGGCATTAAAATTGATGAAAAATTAAACTTTGCAGAGCATATTATCACGTTAACATGTAAAATATCTAGATCTGTGGGTATCTTGTCTAAACTGAGGAACATCTTACCTTTTACAGCTCTTCGTAAATTGTATTATAGTATGATTCACTCTCATTTATTATATGGCATTGTAACAGGGGCGTAAATCCCGGGGGGGATTGGGGGGATGCATCCCCCCATTAATTTTTGAGGGGGGATGCGGGGGACGCAACCCCCCCAATCATCCCCCCGAATAATTTATCGTACGCTGCTATTTTTGACGATTTATCTTGCTGATTCAATGGCCTCCCGTTTCTTGCTAATATGGTTACGGATTGCCACAAACAAAATACTGTGTATTATGGTAAAATTGGCTGACCTAGCCAAACATAATTATGTAGGTCGTAAAATCTAAAAGTATAGTCTATTCATGGATTGCACGTAACGTCATCGCGCTGATAGTCAAACCGCTGGACGTCAAAATCGCGGATCAGCGCTATGTAAATGCATGCAAAAACACTGATAGTAAAGATTATAGAGCATATTTTCAAGCTCTAAATGAGTTTATTCTTTGTCGCATTAAAGTTAAATGCTAGATAAAAGCCTGCAAAAACTGAAAAAGATCTTTATTAGTAAGAATTCAGTTTTTGTATGCTTTTTTTAGTGACCTGAATCCGGCTTGCCGTTGAGAATCATGTATACTGTAGATGGTGGTAGCTAGCTTCGGTTAGTATTGACTTATTCAAAGCTTACTATTGACTTATTTGTGACAAAATTAGCGTACCTATAAACTATTGTATCTCTTTATTTGTCACAAAATTAGCTTACTTTCAAACATAGGTGGGCAAGTTAATGCAAAACGTTAGCTTCGTTTACCACTAGTCCGTTAACAAACTTCACACCTCCGTTAACGTTAGTCCGTTATTTTCAGATTTAATTAGCGGACGTTAATAAAGTCCGTTAATTCGTTAACATTTTGCGTGTAATTTACATTTTGTTTTATTCACTCGCTTCTAGGAGACGTATTTGCGATATTGACCTAACTGTAAGGAAATGTTTACTGCTATGGTGGTCTTTTTGTATTTTGGAAGTTACATTTTACAGTCTAATCTAATTTCAAGATAGAAATACGTTCAAATGCACTAACGAAGCTGCGATCGGAAACCTTTGGAAATTGTGAACAGCGATAATTATTAAACCTGTGAGGCTGCAGCTTATTGTTTGCCACAAAAAAGAGCTCCTTTCTTCGCTCTCTTCTATGAAATCCGTGCTAATAAACGCAACAAGTCGGTACCAGTGCAAGCTGGTTTGTACCGGTACGATGAATGAATGGTGCAAGATATTAACCATAAAAACCTTAACGGAAGTTAACAGAACTTAACGGAAGTTACTTTAGTCCGTTAACAGAACTTAACGCAAGTTAATTTAGTCCGCTAGCATGAAAAAAGCTTTTTAATGGATTAACGAGTTGATGAAAAAGTTAGCTTCGTTATTAACGGATTAACGATTAACGGACTTGTGCCCACCTATGCTTGCAAACTTTTGTAATTTCATAAGTCTATTTTGCAAGATCTTGGTAATTTTTGCATTTCGTGCTGTCATTAGCGACTTACCTACCGCTATGGTTGTTCATTGCAAGGAGTTAAAACGCAAAAGCAGTTGTTTTAATTTGAATTATTTTGTAGAGATGTCATTTAAATTTTAAACTAATTATATTAAACTGGCCTCAGTGTAACTTTGATAGAGCCTTAATTTGCATTTATTTCGACTTGGGCTAGTGATGTTAAATATTATTCATAAATTGCGCTTAAACTAAACATTAATCTGCCATGTGTTAGTGCTGCGTCGTAGAACTTTAATTATTTTAGGATATGACCGATTTTACGATGTGAACCAAAGCAAAAAGCCGCTAAAAGTGGGCAATATCAGACAATGGACAATGAAAATTTACAAAAAGCGTAACTTTCAAGACCCGCTGAGCCATGTAAGCTGCATAAATTGTTCCTGGTAGCTTTCATTTAAAACCAGGCTATCTACAAAAGTATTACTTTGCAATTAAAATTCTTTAAACATTTCCACTGAAGGAATTATACATTGATTTGAAGCAACGTCCAATGCTTTGTAATGGCGTTTTGACGTTCAATCGTTTTGGCGGGAAAAAGCTATGACGTAGCTGCAATCCATCAATAGCGCTTTCCGAAACTCTCTGCCTTTTTTTCTTACTTTCGTAGCTGTTATACGTTATTACAGTAATGCTAAATTTGCTTCGGATTCATCTTCATGGTTCTTTTAGCAATTAATGTTTGCGCCCCGATTGTTTATTCAATTCGTCATATTGTGTAATGTGTAGGCTATTGTTAAATGTTGGTGTTGTACAGTACAATTCTAACGTTCTTTGCTTGTTCTTTAATCTTTACTGGTTTCCTGTGCATATTATATACCGGTACCGTAATTTCAAACTTCAGCACAAGTGAACTTGTATTAATTTTAGATTTTGTGGCTAACGCCGTTATCAGTCGTTAACAGATCCAGAGGGTTCCAGACCCTCTTCCTTTTCCCCAGCTTAACCAAGGCAAACATAAAATAATGCGAAAATGGCATTTAATACAAGCCCTCCGGCAGTTATATTACCTCGGGCCCCCCTCTTGCAAAATTTTCTGGATCTGTTTCTGCTTTATACAAATTGTTACCAGTGGCGTAATTTCTAGGGCCAGACCAGCCCCCGTCCCTCTCATAGGCCTAAGTAACGTCGCAATTATATACTAAGTAACGTCGCAATTATTTTCCCACAACTGGAACCCTTTAGACAACTTTAATAAAGCATTGAATTATGGGCCTATGCTCCAAAAACGCTTATTTTGGCTTTAAAAATTGTAAGATTTTCTCAGCGACGGGGGCTTTGCCCCCTTGCTGTGATCGTCTCTGCAATGTTAGTCCACTCCCATTGCAAAATCTACTGGTTGTTGGCATAGGTGGGCACAAGTCCGTTAATCGTTATTCCGTTAATAACGAAGCTAACTTTTTCATTAACTCGTTAATCCGTTAAAAAGTTTTTTCATGTTAACGGACTAAATTAACTTCCGTTAAGTTCTATCAACGGACTAAATTAATTTCCGTTAAGGTTTTTATGGTTAATACCTTGCACCATTCCTTCATCGTACTGGTACAAATCAGCAGTTGCACAGGTAACACTTGTTGCGAATTAGCACAAGTTTTTTGAAAGAAAGCGATCAAGAAAGGAGCTCTTTTTGGTGGCAAACAATAAGCTGCAGCCTCACAGGTTTAATAATTATCGCTGTTCACAACTCAAAAAGATTTACCTATCGCAGCTTCGTTAGTGCATTTGAACGTATTTCTATCTTGAAATTAGATTAGACTGTAAAATGTAACTTCCAAAACACAAAAAGATCACCATAGCAGTAAACATTTCCTTACAGTTAGGTCAATATCGCCAATACGTCTCCTAGAAGCGAGTGAATAAAACGAAATGTAAATTACACGCAAAATGTTAACGAATTAACGGACTTTATTAACGTCCGCTAATTAAATCTGAAAATAACGGACTAACGTTAACGGAGGTGTGAAGTTTGTTAACGGACTAGTGGTAAACGAAGCTAACGTTTTGCATTAACTTGCCCACCTATGGTTGTTAGTAACCAAAGGCTTGGGTGGATGTGATGCGTATAAGACGCAGTACGGCTAATATTGCAGCTACGCAACTATACGCTTTTTCGTATGCGCAACTTTTGATGGCTCTGTTTTATCCCCTCCAATAATTTTTACGGATTTACACCACTGCATTGTAATGTGGGGTTACACTTATGATAATCATTTGAAAAGATTGATTATTCTTCAAAATAAAGCTGTCAAAATAGTTGCAGGTGGACAACGGCAGGACCACGTTACACCATTTTACCACCGATTTCAAATCTTAAAACTGAAAAACTTGTATTCACGGTATATGAAGTAGCAAAATTAATGCACAAAAACTCACGAAAAAAGCTACCGAATCGCCTAAATTGTCATTTCAGTTCTTTTAGGGCAATACACACACAAACAACGCGCCTTGCTTTACCACTCTGAACTTAATTTGTATTTACCAAGGTACAAACACAAAAATTACAAAAAAGGTGTAAGTATCAAGAAGCCAAAATTTGGAACTTGTTACCATATGAATTAAAAAAATTACCATTTGACCAATTTAAACTAAAATCCAAAAAATATTTATTGTTAAGTTACAAGTGATTCACAGTTCTAAATTAATCAAAATTGACGAAAGCTCAAGTTTGACCTATATACGCAACATATTCAAGACACGCCTAGCCGCTTGACATGACTAAGTTTTGGGTGGCTGCTTGACTCGATGACCTAGAGATCCTTTGCAGCTTCCTGTTTTATTTAATTGTATTTATGTGTGTCCATGAGACTTTGTTTATTGTTTTGAATGAAGCGAAATAAAACAAATATGAAATTAATGAAAGACAAAGTATAGCAAAGTTTAGGAGTTCGATGTTTGAGGATTCCCCATAATAATGAATGTTTTTTTTTATCAAGCACGACAAACAAAATTTTCAGAATTGGTGAAGGTGAGTATAAAAGAGATGTAAAATATACCGAAATTGGAGATGTCACGACGGTGGAACGTCCCAAACAAGCCCATTAAATTGTAAACTTTTTACTATTTGAAGTAAAGAAATAAAATTTTAAGGATAGGTTGATGTAACTATATAAATGATACATAACCATTTTGGAAGATTGGGGAAGATTGAGTTGGTCCACCAAATGGGCCGTCCAAAATTTAACGCTTTTAACCGCTCAAACTAGACTCTGCATTATCATTGATATAAGAATTTGATTTATATTCATGAATTTCGTCGGTTTTCTGATCTTTTTCCATAATGATTACTGAGGCAGACATAGTTTTGATTTTGTTTTTAACGTTTGAGTAGACTGTTCATATAATATTGTTCTTTAAAAAAATACCGCAACAGGCTATTTGTAAATGTGGGTGTAGGTTTGGGTACTAGGAAAATACTGCATATCAAATTTCTGGTCAAGTATCTAAGTTACAATGCCAAATTAAGTTAAAAAATAATACTGGTAGTTCTGATGCTTGTTGATCAAAAAGTGTTGTTACTTTCAGTGTTAACAGAATTAAAACAAACATTTTCGCACCTTTCGTTCTAATTTTGGTTTGCTAAGTTTGTAACTGGCGATGTTTGACATAAAAAGTTTACTTCAATTTAATAGTTTGTCTTAAAAGTTTGTTTGTTAATATGCTTAGGTCATCTTTAACAGAACCGGTAAGTTAATTTTTTTGATCTTTTTCATTATGTCAAGAGAAAGCGACAGTGTCGCCGACTCTCTCGGATCAATCCGCACTCGCTTAGCCAGATTGTAGCCATTGACAAAATCAGGAAGAGGCTATTGAATTTTAGAGGGGTGGGGGAGCGAAGCAAAAATTTTTAATAAATCAAGTATCCATTGCTACGTTTTGGATACAGAGATCTGAAGTCAGAGTTTCCAGCCGCTCTAAAATTTTGCTAACTTTTAATGCGTAACTTTTTTGGATTTATGTTTTTATTAACTGAAAGTTTAAGTTCTTCGTCGTGGCTCGAGGAAAAGTCCCGTAATTGTATCATCGTTTTAGAAAGAAAATTAAATTTTAACGTGATTTGAAAGCTAAACCTCAAATTAGTTTGTGGACCTCACTATACTGTAAATCTGGGATGCAACTCTCAACTACCAGAAGTTAGAATTTTGGAACGGAAGTCCGCCTACAAACCTAAAAGCCTAAAAACCGATCAGTGGTCGAGTGGATAGAGCGTCTGCTACTGAAACGGTAGACCCGGGTTCGATTTCCGGTCTGGTCAAACCAAAAACTATAAAAATTGGAATTCACAGCTTCCCTGTATGACGTTCAGCAATTAAAGGAACACTGTTAAGCCTCCACAAAGTGTGGTAGACAGGTGGGCAGGTGGCAGCTTAACTCCAAGACCGAAAGGTCCCTTCGCTGTCTCTTGGCCAAGGCAACTTGGTGAATAAAATATAACTACAATTACAATTACTATAGCCACTCGCGTTACTAACTTTTAAAAAAAGTTTCATTCTTTTAAGTATAATAAACTAAGCTATACCGAAATTTTTAAAACTTTATGTTGATTTTTAAGCTAATGGTGAAAATTTGGAAAGCCTATTTTTTCTAGTTTTTGACATATCCGACTTTTTTCAAAAATAATTTGGCAAAAGGAAACATTTGCTCACGTCTTATTACGTAATAAAAAATAGTTTTGCAATGGAAAATTTGTAAGTTTCTTACGCGCTTCTTCTTCTTACTTTGTTGCCCGATTTTTTGTAAGGGTTGGGGGGCAACAGCTCGAGATTAAACCGCCACACTTTACGGTCCTTCATCCAATTCATTATTTTGCTTGGGTGAAGTCTCAAGCGATTCCATCAAAGATCCTCAATGTAATTGGTCCATCTAGTTTTAGGTCGTCCAACTGCTCTTCTCCCATTTGCTTTGGCAAGTAAAGCTTGTTTGGGGAGTTTTTCCTGAGACATTCTGCTTACATGGCCAACCAACTAAGCTGAGATCTTTCAATTGGAAAAAGTAACGACTCGATGTTAAGAGATTTTTGAATTTCAGAGCTACGCACCTTAGTGTAACCTTTTTTAAAAAACCTCATTTCGGACTATTGCACTTGTGATCTCACTCTTTCGATTATTACCCAAGATTCATGACCATAGATGAGAAGAAAGGGGACAAACCTGTTTTGAAAATTGATAGTTTTGCCTTTTTTTCGACAATTCTTGTTTTATGACCACAGAAAAGGGCAAAGCTTGCATTACTGCACTAGCCTTGCTAATTTGGGTATCCAGTTCTTCGTCTTGCCTTCCGTCATTCATGAATGTAACCCCAAGATACTTGAACTTCTCTACCTGCTTCGGTGTTGCTCCATTCACTTGTAACACGCACTGATCAGGGTTTCTTGAAAGATGAAGTATCTCAATTTTGGCTGTGCTTATTTTCATTCCGGCGGTGTTGCATGCATCTTCAAAGCTATTTAATGCGCGCTGGAGGCCAGATTCTGTGGAAGAAAGCAGAACCAAATCATCAGCAAATAGCAGAGGACTGATTTTGCAATTCCCAATCGAGGCACACTCATCAGCTTGTCTGCATTTGTCGATCCAATTCATGTAAACAATGAAAAGGAGAGATGACAAAACGCACCCTTGCGGAAGCCCAACGCCCACATGGAACAATTAGAACGACTTATCTTTGCCATACTTCCAAGATTTCTCGAAGATTTGTTTCAGAATGAAAATCTGGTCCATGGTGCTGCGACCCAAACGAAAACCGCTCTGGCCATCTTCCAGTTTTGATTCCACTATTTCTCAGCATCATAAGCTAGCCAGGATTTTTGATTGGAAGGGGCGGGGGCCCAAACCACAAATCACATGCAATGACGTAATCAGAAACTTCAAAAGAGGAATTTTTTGTGTGGGCAAAGATATCGGAGAATGGAAGATCAGAAGCCGTGGCCTGGTGTTGATACGTACCTAGGAACTCGTTCAAGGGAAAGAGCTTAAATCTAACATTCAGGTGCGAAATTGTCTAAATTAGGAGATGCGGTTAAGTTAAGAAGTGTACTGTAATTAAAACTTATCACAGACGGGGGTGTGGGGGCGAAGGCCCCAGCCGCCTGGCGATTTTTCGTAATTTTTTAGAAAAAAGCTGTTTTAATACCATTGGATCACATTTCGCACGCAATCAGAGGCCCTTTCAATTCAATAATTTGTTCTATGAGTATTCCCTTTACTGTAGCTAATTTTTTTCAAAAGTATTTTGTTGCATAAAAACTGGCGATGTGGAGGTGAATTGTTATTGTAAAATGTACAGTACATAGTTACGTCTACAAACCATGTTATTGCCCGGGCCGGATTTACATTGAGTTGGGTCCCTGGCACTTTGGGATTTTTGCAATATTTTCCTGCCAAATATAGGTGAAGACTAAAAAAAGTCTTATCTGAACGCAGGGCCCCTTGCACTGTGCCATATGTTAAATCCGTCCCGAGTTATTGCATTACGTTCATAAAAAGGTTAGATGAGGGCCTCAGTTAACAACTTTTAGGATAAAAACTCTTTATTTCACTCGGGTTATACGTTTAAATTGGTTGGCAAAAATTAAATAGAGGGGGCCCGGGCCCCTGGATCAATATTATTGTGGGGGCCCATTTAAATTGGTCGGCATGAATTAAATTGGGGGGCCCGGGTCCCCTGAATCACTATTAGTGTTAGGGGCCCATTTAAGTTCTGGACCATTTAAATATTATTGTAGGGGCTCATTTAAATTGATTGCAAAAATTAAATTCAGAGGGCCAGGGCCCCCTGGATCAATATTATTGTTAATTACTGTTGTACGCGTGTACTGTTGCACGCGAAGGTATTAAAAGCAACTGAAACTGAAGAAACAACAGTCTTTTTGTGACATTTTTATGATTGGTAGCATTTCAATTGAGGGGGGGCGGCGGGCCCCCTGGCCTCCCCCCAAGCTACGCCTATGCTCAGCATTTCTTGTCAAGGCATTTGACTCATACTTTCAGGGCATTTGAAATTGTCAAAATGTGACTGAAGTATATTTTGCGAAACATATTCATCATAATTGAATTAAAACAAAAATTTAAATTGCAACTAAAGACAAAAATTAAGTTCATTTCAAACAATTGCGTGTTGCTCCAAGTTATTTCCTGGCAAAGATCAAACAAATTCCCGAAACCTGATTAAATCAGCCAGTTAGCATGCGAGCTTCTTTGACAAGCCATAAAACTTGCATAGGAATTAAGGCAAACCGGCAAATTTCAATTTTTTTTTTGTTTTTCATACCATTAACCATCACATTAACTTTTTCAAACAAATTTTCGTTCTTTTCAGTAAAGTAAATTGGGTTAAAACTGAATATTTTTTGGAGTTTATGCTAATTTTTAGCCAATGGTGAAAATTTGAAGATTTTGTCTTTCCTAAATTTTGAGATATCGACTTTTTTCGAAAATAATTTAGCACGAGGGAACATTTGCTCGCACTTTGTTAAGTAATAAAGAGTATGTAACTTGTAACTTCTAATCTGCTATGTAACTTCAAGTCTGCTATGTAACTTCTAATCAAGAGTAGTTTTGCAATAGAAAATATGTAATTTTCTGAAGCACTGGAATACAAATTGATAAAATGCTTGGCAGAGTGATGAATTGTCAAAATATGACTGGGTAGTGTTTTAGGAAGAAATCAACAATCGAGATGGAGTGAAAGTTTTGAATTGAGTTTTATTGTGACAATATATCGTTTTGTTTTTTTGTGAAGACTATGCGTTTTGTGGCGTGGTTTTTGTTGTATATTTTTATTTTTGCTGATAAAATGCATTTTAAGCTGCCGATACCGAATGGATTTAAGCTGTTAAGCAAGCGCATATAAAAGTTGTTCGGCTGTTTAGAAAGGTATAAAACTTGTATAGCCTACTATGTTGCGGTAAAAAGACAAAATTTTTTTTTTCGTGAATAAGATAAAAATGTAAAAAACGTAAAAAGTAAAAAGACAAAATTGAGAGGTTAAAAAGTTTGAATTTTGGTGGCTCCATTTGAAGGGGATATTCCCATTTTGGTATCCCCAAGTTTGGTCATAGTATATCTATTTTGAACATTTTATCAGTCTAGCTTAAATGGTTCCAAAGTTTGAATTTTGGTGGCCCCGTTTAAGGGGATCCCCATTTTGGAATCCCCAATTTTTAGGTTTAATTTAACATTAATAAAAACCCATTCCGAAAATTTAATTCGTCTAGCTGTAACGGTTTAAAAATTTAAAATTTTGGCGGCCCCATTTGAATGGGACCCAATATTTTGATACCTCCAAATTTTATCTTTTTTACTTATTTGCCGACCTTGAAAATTTCATGTGTATGGCGTGAGTGGTTGAAAAGTTTGAAATTTGGCGGCCCCATTTCGGGGTTTTCATTTTCGGCCAGTAAAATTTTAGTTCTCAAACTCGGTTTGCACAAAAGCATTTGTAAGCACCCAGATTATGTCCAAATATCAGCTCTGCACGTCAAGTGGTTTTGGAATTATAAGCGAATCGATAACTTTTCAAGCCAAATATTGCCGATTTTTCTGTTCTTTTGTGTCTCAATTTACGATCACATGACCTTAGGATCCCCAAAATTGGCACACATGACGCTTTTAATAATACTTATGTTGAGTCTAAATTTCAACTTTGTAGGTTTTACCGTTTGCTAGTTACAGTATCACGCAAATCAATCATCGTATGCCAAAATTCGCGAACAAAACCAATGGTAAAGTTCAAATTAAGTCCCAATTAAAGCTCGCACGAAGTCTGACTTATTGAATATTGAATTTGTATTGAAAAAAAAATCTCTCCGAACAAAATCGCTCCACTAAAACTTATCGCGATCGACCAATTCAAATCGCACACTACTGCTACACAAGCCAAAGTTTGATGCACAATCTCAGCTAAACTGTTTACGAAATTAATATCCCTACAACTAGAACTATTAGAATCCTGGAATTATCAGAATAGTAAAATAGGAAAATACACCTATTTTTACTAACGGCAACAGCGCTCGAATATTCCAGAGAAATCCTGGGATATTACGTCACAAGAGAAGCACAAGAGAAGCAATATATGAGCTTACAATAACAAATTGCAACGTAGTTGTAACGCCACAAACTTCAAGTCCAAATAGAGCAATTAAAAGTCGTAAACAACGAAGTACCCCGATAACTGCAGTAGGTCGTAGAACATACAGGAAAAGTCAATTATCTCACACATTCCAAACCACAAAAGGCGTCGAAACTAGTAAAGCAGTCACGTTAAGGCACACAAATTAAGGCAGACAAATAATCATAACTAACGACATTTAAAGTTATTATATCTGACAGTCTTTTATATGCAGGCAATGCAAGTTTAGTTGAAAATATCTTGGCACTCCACTTAAGAATAGGTTCGGGATTAGTTTTAGAGAAAGAATTTGAGTTTGGGTTAAATTCGGGCCAAAAATAAGTAGATAAAAATAGATAAAATTTAAATTAAAAAAAGTTGATGAAATAACCTCTTCCTTTATTTTCCTCTTTACATGTTCATCGGTATGACTGTGAATAGCAAAACAATTAATCTGCGGATTAACTTAATCGTCGTCTGTGCATTCCATCTTTGCAAAGTTAGTATAGCAGATTGATTTTGATTGATCAAGAATAAAAATGTTGCTAAGCTCGAATCACTTTTGCACGCTGACTCAACTAATGAACCCACTGCAATTACGTGTTTGGGGTTACCGTTTTAGAATGAAGGACTAACAGGATTGATCGCGACCTTCCTGGCATTATGTCGAAACGCTATTGCAAAGTTGTGAAGTTTCACGCAGTATTTGTCATCAAAACCAAACAATTATTTTGTTGATCATTTATCGTAACTAGACAACAATAAGTTTCGCGCGTGAAACAACAATTAATATAACGATAAATTCTTCTGCTTCATATGACGAAGTTTTGCAGTTATAGTTTTTTTTTTACCTTGATCTTCCGTTTCTCTGTCAGTCAGCAAAAACGTGCCATGACTCACAGGATGTAAGAACTTCATCCTTCACCGATTTTTTTACGTTTTTCCTTTTGCTGAACCCAATGTATACAAGTTTTAATACAGAAACCTAACTTACAAATTAGAATTAAATCTCAAAATGCATACGTAGGCAATCATTTTTAGCTGTTAAAATTACTTATATTTTTATAAATTCAGACATCACAAAAGTGCTTCAAATGTAGTTTCAAAACGCTGTTCAAAACACTTCTGTCTGAACTGCTGGAGTGATTTTTATCGTTAATCACTTATTAACACTGTTTTGATATCGCTAATATTGCTTTTTTAACACTGAATACTTATTACTTCTGATACTTATATGGTGAGCATCATTGTTGTCAAAGAATAATCGTTGAAGTAGCTGTACGCCAAAATTGCTATACAACAAACTCAGATAAAGTTGGGGGGTGGCCAAATTTTACAAAAGCATGGAAAAACACAAACCGCGATATCTGCTAATTAGCTTCCTAAAAAAAATTTAAACAGGTGTTTTGTTAATTCGTTAGATATACGATGATGTCGAATGTGATCATAAACTCTAATTAGAGGGCTGTTTTTGGTGCTATCTAGCACTGCTAGGAAGAAAATATTATTTTTAATGTATATAGATGATTTTTTTAGCCTTTCCTGTTTCCGACGTTGGGAAATTTGCAAATTTTACATTTGCAACTATGGCATGAAGCGCTTGCCGTGGCGTAATGCAAAGAAAAAGTTTGTGGGTTCTAACAATAAGAAAATATTAGGCTCATTTCAATTATAATGTGGACGAGGGCGGAGATAAATCGTAATTTTAAGATTTTTTTTGGAGGTACTTTTTATACTCCATCAATCCAATTGTGCTTGACAATATTATACTTCATCTTGATGACGTCATATCAGGAACATTTTGATGACGTCATATCAGGAACATTTTGATGACGTCATATCAAGACAAACCGTATAAAAAGAGACAAAAATACAAGACAAAATGATTTTACTTAAAATTACGCAAGCTCTTTAGGAAGCTTTTAGTTTAAGAAACTGTATTGACTATTGTGCAGTCGCTCATTTTGACAGAAAATAAACTACAAACTTCTTATCCCACGATTTTCTTCACTGCAATATCATAGATTGAAATTATTGTGTTGCCCTGGCGCCAAGATGCGAAAATGGGTACCTCAAACTCGTTACACGATGCGACCAAAGAAATAAAAAAGTTTTATGCCTCAGACGCTAAGTCACCATAGCCCGGAGTCCCTGCTACTGTGCAAAAGTGTCATTTTGTAAAGTCATGTCTGGCTAATAGATATTCAAGAGACAAACGTTCGGGGGCCACCCGTTGGGGACCTTCCATTATGCCCTCCAAAATTGATTTTTAAATGGCTTAAGTTAAAAAGATGTATGTCTTAGGATCAGTCACTATTAGCTAGGTTGATAAATATATTTTGACGCTGTTAAAGATTTTAAACTCCTTAAAGGCTCCAAAAAAAAAACATTCTATATTTTTGAATTGCACTCTAAACGGGGAAACAGAAACTGTTTTGAAGATCACTTAATTAAGCATGCGTCGGTCGTTTACTAGTAGCTAGAAAACACAAAAAATGAAGAGCAGCAATACATAAATAACAGGCCTACTTCTGGAAACTGTTCATTGAAGAATTATCCGATAATGCAGCAACAACGCGAGAATCCTTTCGATTTCTCTTTTTACTTCAGTCTCGGCCAGTAGCATAATAATTAAAGGGTGGAAGTTCCGCTCTGGAATGAACAATTTGGTGCTGCCCCTTTTTGAACCATAATCTTTTTGAATTTTGAAGAAATTTTGTGGTTTTATAAAGCAATACACGTCACAATTAAAGTTTTTAACCTTATTTAAAAATTTAAATTCTGTTTTAACCGTATTCGGGATCATATGGGGTATCTTATTTAAATAAAATCTTATTCAAATCTTTAATAAAATCTATACAGTGTCGGATTTATGAGGTGAAGTGCCCTGTGGCCCAAATTTGGTAGGGTTCCCATTTTCGATAGAGCAAAAATCAAATATGGTTCGAAGGTTAGTCGTTGCAGGCGCGCAACCAGGATTTTGTTGAGAGAGGGCTTGAACCCATACGTCAAACAATTTTGCTCGAAAAAAGTCTCAAATGAGCAGCGTGCCGAGACAAGTGGTGCGACTCAGCCGCTACGCAATTTTTGGAATTTTTTAGAAAAAATTGCAATTTTAACGCTTTTTTGATCAAATTTTTTACCATTTTAGAGCCACTTAAAATAACTAAAATAGCTTAGGTTTGAAATCCTGTGACAGAAATAAATTGCCCAGCCTCTTCAAGCTCCCACCTTACTCACAAGTCAAGTCCAAAACATGCTTAAACGCTTACAATTTTTAGTTAAATTTTCTAAGCAGCTTGGCTAAGGAAGGAGGAAATACGAAGCCCGTTACCCCCCCATCCCCCCAGCTGGTTGCGACACTGACTCGTCAACCTAAGCAGCGAAAAAACATGATTGTTACGTCAAGCAGATTACGAAATTATTTAATGTCAACCCACTCCAGTAAAGATGCGCTTGTGACATCAAAATGCCAAAATTAACCTATTACGAAAGAAAGTGAAAAAGTTGACATAACTAGTTTACTGCAAGTCAAGACAAGTATTTTTTGCGCAATACCGCGCAAAGATACTAGCTGCTAGTGGTAAATGGTGGGAACCCCGGGGCCCAGGCATCTTAGACTCCTAAATCCGGCCCTGGACATGGTCTGTTTTGTAATATAACCTCAAGTCTCAGGTATAGAGCACTTTTTTGAATCAGATGAATTCCCATTTCTTATGCACGTTGTAAGTTGTGTTTTAATCAACTAAATAAAAACAATGCATAAAAACATCATTGTTTTCCAAATAAACTGGTTCAAACGTATTATTGCCTTCTTGATATATTGTACAGTATGTTTTCCACGCTATTCAAGAATCTATTTGCAGTACTTATGCGCAAAGTCGCAAAAGATATTGCGCAAGTTTTTGGTTTCTTTAGATAACATTTAGCGACTGGAGGCGTTTCCTCAGCTGCTTGCTTTTTCTCTTAACTTCCAGTCGCTGGTAGAGCTCAACTATTTGGCCTTTGGTAGTTTTTGTAGTTGGTTCAGTGTCCAGCAAGTGCGCAACTAGGATTTTGTTAAGAAAGGACACGCAAATCGTTTAAAAAGAAATATACTTTTGCCCATTAACGACAAAAACTTCGTATTTAATTTAGCGGTTGGTTTTGATAGACCGGTCAGTCAGTCGAGATAGTCCTACATCAGTTTGGAAGCTTATTGATATCGCCAGTTTTTCCAAATCAAAGACCTTTTTAACTGACTGACCAGGCCATTACAACAACGACCATCGTATGAATAGAAGCTATAGAAAGTCATTTTATTGGTTTTCTTAATTAAGTCGTTTTGTAGATCAAAATAGTGGAAAGTTACAAGCAAGTGCGTGTAAATTTATGTGCTGAAAAAATTGTCTTTATTTTGTGAAAAGGCCACTGTAACGCCTAGAGTCAAAAGAATGCGTCCCAATGGCGGTCGACCGGCTCGGTTGGACAACCAATAAGCTGTTAGGCAGGAATGGTTTATTAAGCTATGCCGCTCAGAGTTGTAAGTCGGGCCGGGCTCGGGCCTAAAGTTGACAGAAATTTCGGGCTTAATTCGGGCCTGAGACGTACTTTTTGTCTTAGGGGCACAAAATAATAATCAAAATAACTTGGCAACATTACTAAATTTTTCAGATCTAACTTAACTTTCGGGTTTTTTCGGGCATGATTTGGGCTTCAAATTAGTTTTCGGGTTCGGGCTTACATTTTCGGGTTCGGGCCGGAACTAGTCGGCCCGTTTACAACTCTGATGCCGCTGGAGTTGATTTTTGTTTTTGCTATTTCGTTTGGTGGGTTTAATGTATGACGTCATCCGTTGGAGCAGTTGTGTGACTGCGACACTATTAAAATCTATGGTGTGGTTCATTTGTTTCGACTTCTTTTAAAGAAAATGTTTGCTTACCGAATAGCAGGGTTGAAGTGCCTTCAATTTTGAAAAACATTGAAAACAGTTCAATATTTGCACTTTCAATGTAGCTAGAATTCGGGCAGCAATGCTAGCTTAAGAAATAGTAAATTGATGTGATAAAAGGAAGGGAAAACTTCAGAACTATGTCTCCGGTCTACCAAAGGGGGTACCATTGTAAGTATAAAAGCGAAACACTTGTTTATTTTAACGAATTCACTGTTGATAAGTTGAGCATATAATTTCTAAATCTAATCTTTTGTAATACTTGCTGTATTATGCTATGGCGTGTAGCGAGTTGCGGGGGGCCCATTTCCAATTTGACCTGCTCAAGCTTTGAACCCTAGATCCCCTGTTCCAGAGACGAACGCGTTACAGCTCGACTAACTGGCTGTCGCGCATTAATGTCTGTTTAAAATATTTATGGAAAAATACTGTTCTACGCTCACGATTAAGTGTAAACCAGCTAAATTAGAAACCAGACAAATTTGATTTGTTAACAAAATCAAGCGTAGATACGATTCTTTCAAATAAAAGAACATCTTTTTTTGAAGATTTATTCTTTACTTGTGTTGCGGCCAACGCATTGTGCAAAAGTGTCTATGACTTCATAAAGAGTGCCGACGACGTTTTGCGCGAGAATGTCGTGTTTATGTATCTTAAATCCAGATATTTATCTTGGGAATATAAGTGTATGTTTAAGCAGGATTGATTTTTCACTTATGTTTGTATTTTTCATGTTTATTTTCCTGTTACCAGACCGCTTCAGACCATAGATTCTTTATTTAAAGACTGGAAACTGACAGTTTTGTCTTTTTTTCTTCACAGTTCATATTTTGTTCTAAAATATGCCGATTCGCTCATTCAGCGCGATTTCATTTTTTACGGTTTACACGTTCTACGAATATGTCCAATCAAATCAGTCGAATACACGTAACCGCAAAAAAAACTTTTGCAACAAAAGCTATCGTTTTTTCTTTAATGCTCTTTTTTTCTCCGCGAGTCTGTTTCTAGTCTACTACTGTAAATACAGAACCTATAAGGTCAGACGACAATCATTAAATGATCGGCATGTGATTCATTACGATAAGTGGCAAGCAAGGATAGCAGTACGGTACAGTAGGCCCGGTGCCAGAATAGCGTGACTGGGGGGACAGAAATAAATTTTGGGGGAGCACGAGAAGTTTATTTTGTGTGAATTCGAGAGGGGCACGGGGGCACAAGAAATTTATCCCAGTCTGGATTAAATAAGCAAGGTGAGAAGCAAAAAGTCAAAGGGATTTTCCGCCCGAAATCGGAAACTCAAGAGATTTTTCCGGCCAAAAACAGGTGATCTCCAAAAAAAGAAAAAAAAAGGTCTTCACTGAAATTGCAAGAAATTCAAGCGGTTTTTCCGGCCAAAAACAGGTGGTCCCGAAAAAATAAAAGGTCTTCATCCCAAAAACGTCACAAAATCTGGTGTCAGTCCACAAAAAACTCTGATTTGGACCTCGATTTGCTCTCCAGAAGCCCCGAGTTTGTTAATTTCTTCGGAGCACAGTTCTCGCTTGGGAGGGCACAATTTTTGTTGGGGGGGCACAAGCAGTCAGTTGGGGGGGCACGGCCCCGGTATGACCCCCCGTGGCGCCTGGTCTGCGGTACAGTACGGTAGGTAAGCAGTGTCGTCGCTATGGAGGAACCAGGGGAGCCGTGCCCCCTTAAATGACTGCTTGTGCCCCCCATTTTGGTTTAGCCAACTCAAAATACTAAGCAATTCAATTCTTTCAAATGACATCTGAATTTTAGCAATTTAGTTATTCATGTGGCTTCAAAAGTACGAAATGTGACTGAAATGGAGTTAAGATTGCTAGTTTTTTATTGCAAAATCTTTGTTGCAAAATCTGTTGCAAAGACAATTTTTGTGCAAAAAAATTTACTTCTGGTTCACCACTCTAATCAAAATCGTGATTGTGAGTCTGGTAGAATTCACTGCAGTAAATAGATCTTTCAAGCAATTATAGACTGCAGACAAAACAAGCTTGGAAACGCTGCCGGCCATATAAGTCTCTTTTTTTAGAAATGAATACAGAATTTTTTAAATTGCGCATATTTGTAGCCGTTTAAGATCTGAAGATTAGCTTTTATGCGTAAAGTTCAGTTTGTTTTAGTGCCCCCAAATTTTGGCTAGTGCTCCCTCACTTCGTTTCCTTTGGCGACGGCACTGTACGAAAGTACGGTATGGTGCGCCTCAATTTTGCTAAGAAGTACTGTGTACGCTTGTACTGAACACGTTTTTTGTAATGGTACGGGTACGGTACGTTGATACGCTGTTCGAATTTGCGTACTAAACGTACCAAACCTATTGGCACGGTTCGTTTTATGTGCCACCTGTGGCCGTCGATGAAGATTCGTGCTACCGTTCATATACAACTAACAATACACGGTATAGCAGCAGCTGCTAGACTGGTATTTGAGTCCAGACTCTGTTTAATTTAGTCTACGTTAAATGCATGATGTATTCTCAAGTAATCATTAATTTCTGGCCTATTCAATGTCTTCGTTTTTAATAAAACTGAATTTTCGCAGACAAATTGTCATTTTTTTATCACTAAACTATTCTTAAGCATAAAGAATCATCTCTAGATGTTGCAATATTTTTTGTTCCATAAGATTTTGACGACCTTGAATGAAGTATCGGCTTATAAAGCTCAGCAGTTTTTAAGTTCAACATGTTATGAAATTCAAGTACCCCTTAAGCCAATGCTTATTAACCCTTTTCGGTTCTGTTCACCCTTAGTAAGGAGTTCCTCATTTCATCCTCCCCTGATGAAAATAAGTTTATTGATTATTCCACATAATTTCAAAAGGCTGGGAGTATGCGGACGAGCTATTTAGTTTCGGAGATTTTGAATGAATTTCCAACAAAATTAGCTCAATTTTTAGACTATCTTTGTACAAATTGCTGCTTCGAGATATTATCTTTTAGCAAAAAGTGTGTTATCTACTGTTACTCACATGAACTTATCAGTTTCCATTTTGTTTGTTTAACCCCTTTATAGTGGTTCATCCTCATAAAAATTTAATTCACCTTGAGTTGAACTATTCACCCTTTTAAGAAACGCTGCTTTAAGCTTATCTTTTGGTAAAATACGAATCAGATATAAACGAAAAACACGTCAGCATAGGTCACATATGTCATTATGCATCGTGCTTAACCAGATGGACTGAAAATATGGTACGCAGAATAACGTACCGTACCAGTATTGTACTCCTTTTGAAATTTTTGTCTAGTGTATTTATTGGAAATCATAACGAAAATCTAAGAAATCATAAAATAACACGTTTAACTGATGATTTCGGTTTTGGAAATTTGGAGGTTACGAAAGTGGAGTAATGTACCACAGTACTTTACAAACTTTTAAGATTCGGCGTCGTTCAAATAATTCTTTCGCAAAACTTCAGCTTAGAATTTTGATGAGCCAAAATATTACTTTAAAGAATTAATAAGGTCTCCCGAAACCGTCATGTCACAAAAACTAAAGCAAAAAATGAATAGTGCACAAAAATACCAAACAATAACAAAATATATTAACCTTTCATCACGACAAATAAGGTAATTTGCAATATTAATGCAATCAAATGCGTATTTCGGGTTGACCTTGTGCAGGTTAGTTAACGAAATTGAAGCACGGTACTTCATTTAATTAGCCCAAATAGTGTGACTTTATTTTTTCTGATCTTGACATTGCTGATTGCTACCATCGTTACTCTTTTTGTCTTAATTATAGCTATGTTTAACGACGTTATCGCACCCGAATTTTTGTCAAATTAGCATAGCACGACAGCACACTAAACACAGAGATTACATACCTATTCAAAATGTGAAGATGTAAATATAAGCGTATACTGTTGCAGCCAGACTACGGCATGCTACTGCTACCTGCAACTTGACTACAGTTATGGTTAAGCAGGACGTAGCTTACATTTTAATTAAATTTTTGTGCAACACTGGGAGTCGGGA
>CAWYPQ010000632.1:0-126000 GCA_963965965.1 Trididemnum nubilum | reverse complement strand
TTCTTGTTGGAGAAAGACACTTAATGGAATAGCCTACCTCTGACCTCTATCTTAAAGTGGTTGACAGCTGGCGCCCATTCACGCGCTGCTAATCGCTAATAGCTTTTTTTTCGTTTACCGCTTCAAGTGGAATTGGAATAAACTTGTCTGCAACTCATCATCGGCACTAATCATTGTTTTTTTCGTATGTATTCGCTGCGCGAAACTAAAAATAATTGTACTCATTGAAAGCAAAAAAAAACTTCGAAATCAGCTATTAGCCTAGTCCAAATAACAACCTAATTCATTTTATTCATAATCACTAAAATATTACAAATTATGTTTTATTTTAAAAGTATTTCGAAAAGTCGCAAGTGGCAAATCTTGAAATTTTGTTGCAAGAGCGTTTTAACAGCACGCCAATTTGCGACTTTGTCCCCATTTATTTATTCACTTTTTAATTTTTAACCACTAAAAAAAGGCGAACATGGTAGTTAGGATTTACGCTACACTTCGTATCGGAAATACTATTCCTTTTTTCTAAGGAAAATTTAACCGTTTTTTTGTGCAACCAGAGCCCGAAATCGCAGTAACTTTGAAACGGCTAGCCGCTAGAGATAGAAACCTGAAATTCAAAACTTAGGTGGGGAATAGGTGGAAAAACCTTTGTGCAAATTTTGAGGACAATCGATCTCGTAATACGGATTTTCAAGCCCAAAACTGAAAACCCAATCAGGGGTTGAAACCGCTTTAACTCGAAAAGACAAAAACTAGTTGGAGAAAGAGAACAAATTTTTCAAATTTTAGGTTTCATTCTCTAAATCGCTATATATCGAATCGCAAAATATATCTCTTGAAAGTTATTTTTCGATTGCGTTTTAACTTTTAATACACTTCACACTAATTCAAGTTCTTCTTTGGGAGGCGCTCGAGTTTATAGTAGGCTACTACATCTTGTCGGTCATTGGTTGATACAAAATGACAAATATATTGCAATTAAAAAGCTACTGATCAAAATCGGTTTTATTGAAGAAATGAGAACGACGGAGGTGGAGTCGAGAACACAAGGCTCGAGGCCAAGGACACCAAAAAATTTCGAGGCCAAGGACAGACCTTCTCGAGGCCAAGACCAAGGACCAAGGACATAGGCTCAAGTGTGGTATCCGCAAATTTTCCGCGAGGTTTCTGGCGTTTTCCAACAAAATTTCAACCATTTAAAAAATAGTGCTGTCCTCGAGCCAAGGACAGCGCAATTTTTGAGAACTTGAGGCTTCAAGGCCAAGGCCAAAGACTTCAAAATGAGTCCTCGACGACTCCATCTCTGCTTCTTGAGGCAATAAAGAGGTGCTTAAAACCTTTTTTCACCATTTTCCTTATTTGCGAAAATACGTTTTAATCCGTTTGACTCCTTTTCACTGCAATGCTACATTTTACAGTTTTCTGACATCACAAAAGGCATACTGCAAATCAATACTGCTGGTAGCCTAGGTCTGCAGGCTCTATGGGAACTGGTGGACTAGTGCATGCCACAGCTCCAGTAGCAGCGCAGTAACCAAATTTTCAGATTTGGTTAAAAAGGCTACTCACTGCTGCCAGTTGGTACTGTATAATCGCGTTTCTGAAACCGTATTTTTTCGAATAAGAAAAATTGTGGAAAAAGGTTTGGAGCACCTCTTTATTACCTCAAGTAGTGATTCTCATTTCTTCAATAAAACCGATTTCAAGTAGTATCTTATCATTAACAACTAGATGTGAGCTTGCTGAGGAGCAATCCAATTGAACGACTGACGCAAATATCAACAGATTTCAAAAAAACTAGCGCCCTTGCTTAAGGCATTCAAAAAATTCACTTTGGAGGTTTTTGGCAAGATGGTACCCTCAAACTATGTCAAAATATTTATTTCTTAAACATCTACTGATATAAAAAAAAAATAGCACCTTCACTAAAACTGTTTAAAAAATTGATTATTGGGGTCCATTTGGGAAGGGTTTCCTAAAGGGGGTAACCAAATATTATGTCAAAATATCTGTCGCTTAAATGTTAGCCGACATTTAAAAAAAACTGGCACCCTAGATTAAGCCGTTCAAAAAATTAATTTTGGGGATCCATATGGGGGTTTCTGGGAGATTGGTACCCCTAAACTATGTTAAAATATTTGTCTTTTCAATATCTACTGATATCAAAAAAAAGTGGCACCTTAGCTTAAACCATTCAAAAAATTGATTTTTGGAACCCAATTTTGGGAAAATTCCTAAGGGAGTGGCCCCCAAAATTTGAGAGACAAAATTGCGTTTGCAGCTCAACACCTTTGCACAAAAATTGGGTTTTTTGATGTTTTGTGGTTTAGGGAAAGAGGAGCGTACAAGGTTTAGGAAGAAAAAAAAGGAAAAAGGAAAAAAAAAGAAAAAAAAACTCATCGCGGCCAAAAGTGAGTTGGTAGAAATAAAAAAGTATCTTAAGAAATATAATCCCGTGAAATATTTTTTGCCATACTTAAGCCGTTTTTGAATGAGACCGCTTTTTACGGTAAACTGTCAGGGCCATTTTTTGGGCCTAAAACCAAAGTCACGTAACTTACTGCCTCGAAATTGAATACAAACGTGTTAACTTATTAATCTCAAACTGCTGTCAAAATTTTATGTAGCTAGACCAAATCGTTCTTGAGTTGTAAGCAAAAGTCCAATACTTCGCACTCGTTAGTTGGAAAATGGTCGAGTAAAATCAAAGGAACACGCAATGCGAGCGTCGGTTGTTCCAATTGCTTTTGTTTTTTTCATCAGACCATAGAATCTTTATTAGTAGACTGGAGACAGTTTTGTCTTTTTTTCTTCACGGTTTATTTGTTCTAAAATATGCCAGTTCGTCCAATCAGTGAAACTTTTTTCTTCACGATTCACTCGTTTTACGAATAGGCCTATGTCCAATCAAATCAGTCAAATACGCGTGACCGCAAAAAAACTTCGCAACAAGAGCTCTCCTTTTTTCTTCACTGCTCTTCTCTTTTTCTCCGTGCATCTGTTTCTAGTCTACTAAACAAAGAGTCTATGATCAGACCAAATTTCATTCAAGTCTTTTTTATTTTGTTTTGGCATTGCAACGATTAGAATTTAAAGAAATATCGATAACCTCCAAAGTACGAAAAGAAGACTGCGGGTGAAAAGGATTTGGCAGAAGTGCCGTATTAGTTTCCGCGCAGTTGTTGTAATTGCATTTTATTCACCAAGTCATACCGGCCAAGAGCAAGTCAGCAAAGGGACCTTTTGGTCTTCGAGTCAAGCTGCCACCTGCCCACCAGTCTACCATACACGTTGAAGGCTTCACACTGTCTCTTTTATTTCTGAATGTCAAGCGAGGAAACTGTAAACATTGGCTTTGTCAAGATTTTTAATTGAAAGGTCAAACCACATGCAACTAGATGGGAGCTTACTAGAAGCAAACCCATTGAACGACCAACGCAAATTAAATATTAAATTTTAGGGGGTCCCTGGGGGGGGGGTTGGTACCCCCAAACCATGTCAAAATATTTCTCTCTTAAATATCTACTGATATCAAAAAAAAAACTGGCACCCTAGGTTAAACCGTTAAAAAGTTCATTTTTGGGGGTCCATTTGGGGGGGTCCCCAGGGGGTGGTACCTCCAAACCATGTCAAAATATTTCTCTCTTAAATATCTACTGATATCAAAAAAAACTGGCACCCTAAGCTTGAGCCGTTTAAAAATTTGATTTTTTGGGGCCCTATTTTGAGGGGGTTCCCGGGGAAGTTGCCCCAAAAGAATTTCAGGAGACACAATTGCGTATATACCTCAACAACTTCACACAAAAACTAGATTTCTATGTTTTGTGGTTTAGGAGAACTCGAGCGTACAAGATTTAGGAAGAAAAAAAAGGAAAAAAAAAGGAAAGAAAAAGGAAAAAAAAGAAAAAAAATAAGAAAAAAACCTCATCGCGGCCGAAAGTGGGTTGGTAGGGATGAAAAGATATCTTAAGACATATAACCATGTGAAATATTTTTTGCCGTACTTAAAGCCGTTTTTGACTTAGACCGCTTTTTACGCAAAACTTTTGGGGCGGTTTTTGGGTCATAAAATCAAAGTCACGTGACCTATTGCCTCAAAATTTCGTACAAACATAAAATTCATTAATCTCAAACTGCTGTCAAAATTTCATGTAGTTAGACCAAACCGTTCTCCAGTTATAAGCAAGAGTTTGAAATTTCGCACTCGTTAGTTTGAAAATGGCCGAGTAAAAACAATGAAACACGCGACGCGAGCGTCGGTCGTTCCACAGATTCTTTTTGTAGGATCTATGGTCGTTCCAATTACGTAATCAGAATTTTTTGAAAGAGGAACTTTTTGTGAGATAAAGAAATCGCAGAATGGAAGATTAGAAGCCGTGGCCTGATTTGGAACATTAGAAGTCGTTTCACCGAAAGGGGTCTGGGAGCGAAGCCCCCAAACCTGCTGGCCAATTTTTTGTAACATTTTTGAAAAAATAGCCATTTTAATACCATTGAATCACATTTATACGATTGGATCACATCACATCATACCATTGTATCACACGTTACACCTACTAACTGTAAGCATGGTATTGTTCGGGCCGGATATATATTTGCGGATTTTCGCCAGTTCTTCCTGCCAACAATAGGTGAAGACCAAATAATAGTCTCATTACCTGAGCGCGGGACTCTTGGCACTCTGCCATGTACGCCCTGGTTATAGCATTACATTGTTAAAAAGTTCAGATGAGGACCTGTCACCTAGCTGAGGCAACAACTTTTAGAGCAGAGACGCTTAATGTTTTTCGTAATTTGGTTGGCAGTTGGTCAATCAGTAACGCATTTGTCTCTGGAGTGGGAGGTTTAAGGTTCCAATCTTGGGCTGGTCAAATTGGACACAACGTTGCCAATGACTCGCGCAGCCGCAGCGACATTTCTTCTGAAGTAGCTGTGTTGCCAAGGCGCAATGACGCGAAGATGGGCCCCGTTAACTCGTTACACGCTTCGGCGTAATACAGCAAGAATAATGAAAGATTTGATTTGATTTAATTTGAAAATTTGAATTGAGAGGGCCTGGGCCTCCTGGTTATCAATTACATTCAATAATTTGTAAGCGTAAACTGCTGTACGCAAAAAATTCTAAACGAAACTGAAGCTAAAGAAACAATAGGATTTTTGTCAAATTTTAGTCATTGGTTGCGTCAAGAATGGCAGTACGGTACAGTATGTAGGTACGGTACGCCTCAATTTTTGCTAAGAAGTACAGTACGGTGCTACGGTATGCCTTTTTTGTGATGGTACGGGTACGGTACGTTGGTACATTGATTGAATTTGCCTTCTAAACGTTTTCTGTGCAACGTACGGCCGTCAATGAAGATGCGTGCGACCGTGCTCGGCGTGCACATAGTCTAGGCTATTCTTAAATAATCATTATAGCCTTTTATTGGCATGTCGTATAGTGAAGAAAAATATGAACAAAAACAACTACGACACTTTAGCTGATTATGCAGTGGTTTAAAAACCTCAGACTTTTTGCTCATTCCGCCTGCTTTTTGCATGCAGAGGCAAAAGACAGTTGAAGCCGACGCTAAATGCGTGAATTGAGATTGCTGATTCATGGGAGAGTGATTTCAAAAGTCAGTTAAAATTGCGAGTATTTAATAGCACGGATGGCAGTATAACAGTACCGTACGTAAGTACGGTATGCCTCAACTTTTGTCAAAAAGTACGATACGTTGGTACGGTGTGCCTTTTTAGTAATGGTACGGTACTATACGTTTCCAAAATTGAACTGAAGTAAGGTACGCTGGTACGGTACGGCTCAAGATGAGAGTTACGTATAGTAGGCTACGCAAATTCTGAACGTACTGTACTGCCATCTTTGGGTAGCATTTCAATTTGGGGTGAGGGCCCTGGCTGTACACCTATGACTGTGAATACCTATTTTCTGAAGTTTTGGTTTGACCCGACCAGGAATCGAATCCCGATCTACTGTTTCAATAGCAGACGCTCTATCAACTAGATTTAGCTGAGGTCCAGAATCAACAGATTAAAGCTGTTTGGGTCCAGTCCGAAAGAGCTCCAAAATTTGGATGAAGAGCAAAAAAAAGAAAAATAGTTTTCACCACAATCTCTCTAGCTTTTGGTACCCAAATTCGACTGCAGACCAAAGAAAAAAAAAAGTGGTCGTCACCATTTTGAAAATGGTCACTGAAATGGGTTCCCGCAGTCCCGCGAAAAAACGGGTGTGGATTTTAGCACTCCGGATTTGGACCGCAGTCCGCCAGGTGAGTATGCATGTTCTATCCATTTGATCGCTGATCGATAATAATAACACATATGGCATGCTATGTCAGGAAAAGAAAGTAGCAACGCAACATCAAAACCAGCTGATTTTATTTGCATAGTTGTTTCACCTGCTGTACGGATATTTTTCGCCCCACTTGGAAACACAGCCATTTATTTTATTTATTCAGGATGACACCCCAGCCACAATAGTTAAGATGTACTGCAGCAGAGGTGTCACACTAAAAAAAATTAGTATAATAAAAAAATTATTATCTAGCAGCAGAGGTGGAGTCAAGGACACAAGGCTCGAGGCCATGGCCAAGGACCGACTTTCCGAGGACAGATCCTCTCAAGGCCACGGACAGGAAAGCTCGAGGCCAAGGTCAAGGTTCAAGGACACAACGTGCAAGTGTTCTCAAAAAAGAAAAAAAGGTCTTCGCGCAAAAAAATTCGCAAATTTTCTGCAAAATTTCAGTCTCTGTCCAAAGCAATATAAATAAACAAATAAAAAGTCTCTCCGCAGAAAATTGCAAATTTTTTGTGAAATTTCATACAAAAAAAAGAGGTCATGACCTTGGCCCAGTTTTAACAAATTAAAAAAACTCGGCAGAGGACAGGGCAGTTCAAGGACTTGTAGGCTTCAAGGCCAAGGCCAAGGACTTCAAAATGTGTCCTCGAGGTCAAGGACGTTCTCAAGGACTCCACCTCTGTCTAATACTATTTGTATAGTTAGTACCCTGTACCCTGCAATGTTGAGCCAAGAACCATGTAATCTCGTCGTCAGCGCACATGACTGACTGCTTTGAGACTACAGCCGCCATGTGGCTTTCTGTTTCTGTCACTTTGATCATGGATCCTGAATTGTAGGATCCATGCCTTGATTAAAATAACCTAATTAATGGAGATGTTGCCGCTCCGTGCTCCCGTGGTTATTTTAAAATTGGTGATTGTAAGTCAAAAAGCAGCCTTCTTGTAGCGATAGCACTCACTGCCGCTTCCATAAATTGCACCATTGTTTCTAAAGTACAGCGCACCAATCAAATTTTCCCATTCTTTTTATCATTGTGACGTCTCTGACGTAACAATCTCTACAAAGGCGGTTGGTATATAATGCTAGGAGCGAGCCGACGTTGATACTCTAAGACAGTCAGAGAGGCGGCGTTAGTGTGTCAGAGGTTAGTACGAATAAATTAGCAGTTTAAACAAATCGGTCCGCTCAACATTTCGCTAAAATACATGGCATTGCTAAATTCTGCATTATAAGTGGTGTTGGTTTAACATTGTAATTAATATATAAGATTTGTTAGAACTCGTATGAAGTTGAGTGAATCTGGAATAAACAAGTTTCTGTACAGCAGTACAGTACATTGTAGTTGGTATTTGCTGCACTGCTACAGTAGCCTAAGTAAGCTGGTAAGCCGCACTGCTCAGAGCCTATGGGCTAATTATAGAAAAAGGAAAGGCAAAATCAAATGTCAAAAGTCAAAATCAAATCAAGTGTTTTAACTAAAAGTTTATTTGTACAGTTATCTTATTAAGACTCTTACTTTTTAGCAGTGGCTGAAAAGCCAATAGGCTTTTTGATATTTAGTTATTAAAAATCCAGTAGTCCTACTGGCGTCCTATGGTATTTCAGAATTCTAAAATGTTGTAAAAAGTGATAGGCTATTAAAAATACAGCCTTTTCTTTGCAATTGGTACACTTTAAAAAGGAAGTAGTAATTTGATATAGCCTGATAGCCTAACTTCAATTTTTCAAAATGACCTGGCTAGTATTCTTTGCTTAGGTAGTTAGGCTGTAGCCAGTTCACATAATCGCGCAGCCCCTGATATTTGGCAAAGGGCATAGTTTCCTTGTGTACCTTTATTAAAGGTAATTTAGGTGAAAATTTCCTTTGCAGTTCAGAATTGCGTAAACTACAATTTCATTAGGCCTAGCCTTTGTTTCATAAAATTTTCACCTTGCAGTGCGTTTCAGAAGAAATAACTTTTAAAATTGTGTGTACACTGCAAAAAAAACGTCTTAAATTAAGGCGATTTTCGACTCGTAAAAAAACGTCTTATTTGTCCCGATTCGACTTAAAGTTTAAGACATCAATTTCGTCTTTCTGTAAGCCATTAATTATGACTTCTAGTAAGACGAAATTTTCGGCTTTCTTTTAAGTCAAATCGGGACAAACAAGACGTTTTTTGGAGGAGCAAAACCGACTGCTTGCAAGCCTAAAATTATGACTTGTAGTGAGACGATAATTTCGACTTTCGTTCAAGTCGAATCGGGACAAATGAGACGTTTTTTGGGGATGCAGAATCGACTTATATTAAGCTATTAATTACGACTTCTAAAAAGACGAAATTTTCGGCTTTTATTTAAGTCAAATCGGGAAAAATGAGACGTTTTTTGGAGGCGCAAAACCGACTGCTTGCAAGCCTAAAATTATGACTTGTAGTAAGACGATATTTTCGACTTTTGTTTAAGTCGAATCGGGACAAATGAAGACGTTTTTTTTAGAGATGCAGAATTGACTTACTGTAAGCCATTAATTACGACTTCTAATAAGACGAAATTTTCGGCTTTTATTTAAGTCAAATCGGGAGAAGCAAGACGTTTTTTGGAGACGCAAAACCGACTGCTTGCAAGTCTAAAATTATGACTTGTAGTAAGACGATATTTTCGACTTTTGTTTAAGTCGAATCGCGGCAAACGAGACGTTTTTTAGGGGTGCAGAATCGACTTATTGTATTACGACTTCAAATACGACAAAATTTTCGACTTTCATTTAAGTCGAATCGGGACAAACACGACGTTTTTTGGAGTAGCAGAATCGACTTTTTGCAAGTTCTTAACAACTTAAAGCAAGGCGATCAATTTAGATACCTATATATTAGTCAAATGTAAAGACATTTTTAAGTTGCAAATGCACAAGCTTCTACGTGAAAATTAACACTCTTCAGTCTTGAATAACTGATTGTAAGTTACTTCTATACAATCACATACTATTATTAAGAAATACATTATTGTTAGAAGTAACTTATCAGCGAGTACGCTAAGCAAGTTATTATTTTGCAACTTGCAAATATCTTTACATTCCACTATTCATAGATATCTAATTTTATGGCCCTGCTGTTAAAATGACTTCTAAAAAGTCGACTCAATTGCCAACAAAAAAAGAGCAGTTATTTTTTACACATCTATTTACATGAAATGCAAATGAAACGCTTTAGCTCAAAACCAATAATTGGTTGATTATTGAAGTCCTGCTGAACTTGAGACAAATTTTCATTGTAAAGAATGTCTATTTACAAACAACGCTTTTTAGCCGTGAAAATCAGGTGGCAAAAGTTATATCCACAATGGCAAGATAATATTTGCGCCAGGCAGACAGTTTAATAGTGTAAAAATTTCAACAACCTGCTTTTTATAAAAACACATAGATTCAATGATAAAGCGCATATCTCCACCTTATAAACCACCACAGCAGCATGAACTAAAATTGGGCTTAAAAACTTTAAACTTCTATAAACTAAAATAGAATATGGAAACATAAATCGGAAAAAAGAATATTAATGGTTTGGTTAGAACTTTAATTATGTCTTATGAAAAGGAAGTCTAATTTTCGCATTAAAGCATATGTCCATTTACAACTAAAAACCGTCTTGACAAATCACTCTTCAATCAAAATTTATCGCCTTGCTGATAGGCTTACACAAAAAAAAGCAGGTTGTCTTTCACACAACCATTTATATGTGATGAAAATGAAATGTGTTTCGTTCAAAAACACTTGTATGTTTTACTAAACTTATTCGAATTTTTGTTGTGAAACGTCTATTCACAACTTAAGAACGCATATTCTATCGACAGCAGGTAAGTGAGAATTAGTTGGTTGGCACTTGGCACAAGGCATACATAAAATTAGCAATTTAACTGGCGCCTGGCGGGCACACTTCAATAATGTACAGAACCTGCTCTTAATGATCACAAATCGTTCAATGGTAAAGCATACATTTCCAAAAAAACACCATAGTAAGAACAAAAAAACTCGAGTATCGTAAGAGAGGAATTAAACTTTTAACACATCAGAAATAGTAAAACGCAGAAATTATGTACTGTAGCTAGAAGTTTATTTAATTATGATGACAAAGTAATTTCATGGCAAAGTGCATATCTCGAAAGACAACATATTGAGAACTAAACTGGAATGAATCTTGCATTAAACTTCTAAAAAACAATGTTTTGTTTGAAGTTCAACGAACCATTTTAGCAACACAATTCAAAATTTCACATGGAAGCATGTGCATTTACAACTTGAAAACGCCTTTACATTTCACTATAAATCCAATTTTTGCCTTACCGATAAGCCTCTAGAAAAAGAGCAGCTAGCTCTTTTGCAGCAAATAAAACGCTTTTAGTTCATAACCACTTACTAATCTTGCTAAAATGGAGAAGAATTATCATTGTGGATTATGTCTATTCACAATTTATGAACGCTTCTTCTAGCGACAAAATTTAAGAGAGAATTAGTTGGTTGGCAACTGGCACAAGTCATAAACACAATTAGCAATTTAACTGGCGCCTGGCAGACAGAGTCAATAGCACAGAACCTGCTCTTTATGATCACAAATCGTTCAATGGTAGGTACCGCATACATCTCTACAAAAACTACCATAGTAAGAACTAAAAGTAGACTGGAGTTTTGTAAGACTTATTACTTCAAAAAAATTTTTGAAGCTTGAAAATCAGAATGTATCGACCTGAAGTTTAATTTTACCAAGTCTAATTTTTACATGAAGTAAGTACATTTGCAAATCAAATACATAAAGCAAAGTTAATGCTTTGCTTAATAATGCGCAGAAAGAGAGCAACTACTTTCTTTACAAACCTATATACTAGTTATTATGATGCAAATAATATGCTTTTGTTCAAGCTGAGCTGAGGTCAAACATTCGTTGTAAAAGTTTGTCTATTCACAACACAAAAAATCTTCGACCAACAGAGTTTAGTAAAAGAGAAACTAACTGCCGCCTGGAAGACGCAGGTTAATAATGTTAACATGCTGCAAACTTATGGTGACACAAATAAGCACAGTGGTAAGAAACTCATTTCCGTAGGAACCACTTTTAGGCCCGTATTCTAAAACGGAACTTGAGTAAGACATGTTACTCAAGTCCATGTTGATTATTGTGACATCATAGTCACTAAATTTTACTGATATATTTAGTGGTTATGCAGTGACAATTAGTCAATTTGGACGTGAGTAACATCTATTGAAGTTCCATTATAAAATACCGGCCTTTAAGTGAGAACTATAATTGCACGTACGACTTAAAATTAAACCTTTTTTAATGGAAACAGAAGTTGGAAGATGTGAATATATATATTTTTTTTGTTAGAAGGTTAATTACCGGTAATTCTTACAAAACTGAAATCTAATTTTAGCATTACATCATATCCATTTACAACTTAAAAACTTCTTGTTATTTCACTCTACAAATCAAAATTTATCGCTCAAGTCTGATAAAAACAGTTTGTCTTTCACACATCATAATTATGTGATGAACATAAAATGATTTTGTTAAAAACACTTGCAAGTCTTATTAAACTTCAGTCAAAGTTTTGTTATGAATTATGTCATCTATTCACAACTTAAGAACTCTTCTATCTACTAAGTTTAAGCATCGATCCCTCAAAAAAGACAAGATAGCAAGCAGAGCTGCAAACTTGATCGATTTTTATTCGAGTTCAAGTTAGAGTTCAGCCTATTTTAGCTCTTCAAGTTCTGTGATTTAATTTTTTCGAGTTCAAATTCGAGTTCGGAAAAATAACCGAGTTTTTTCGAGTTCACAGCCCTGATATATAGGTTGCAGTTTTTCTGCCATGTCAGAAACATTCAATCGTATGCACAATTTGACTGATTATTTGGTATTACACATATTAATGATAGATAAATATATGCAAAATTAATTTTGAATATTCTGTTAAAAGTAACGTATAGGTTATGAATTTACCAACTGCAATAAACAAACTTTACTTTTCGGACGATTACTCAAATAGTCTGTATGCAGTATGCACTAGTTTTCGTAGCGCTACTTTTACAAACACTTCATACCCCTGCTTTGTGCTAACACAAACAACACAAAATTTTGCATGAAGATTTCAATTTGAATGCTTTGCAACCCAAAATTATTTTTGTTAGTAGTATAATTAGCTACTTGACTAATATGCAAACTACAACAAAGAAATTCTCAATACCTTTGTGCTAACATAAACAACACAAAATTCTCAAATTCTCAATATTTTGAAAAAACCTTACACTCACATTAGTCAGGTTGTGACGACCAGATAAGTTTAATAGAAGTTTTGCAAAATTCTTACAAAGCAGTAGCTGGATTTTCTGCAAAGAACAACCAGAAGAAGTTTCTGTCTCAGCAAAAAAATCTAAATTATCATAAAAATCAGTTCCTGCTGTGGTTTCATTGTCTTCATCTGCCACTTCATCACAGCAATCAGCAGAATCACTCATATCACAGGGAACCGTTGCTGGGGTTTCAATTTTATTGTTGTCATCATACTTCATTTCATCTATCATCTGTTCTGAAGACTGTTGCTATTCATACTCAATTTCATGCTGAGCTTGTTCGCGATGTTTTCGAAAACTATCATATCATCTAAATTGTGCAAAACAATCTTTCATCGGACACAAAAGAAAGTCATGTTTATGACAAATCCTTGCATGTTCTCGAAACAATATAATATCAAAAGCTACAAAACTGCACGAGTTGCAGACTAACTTAGACATTGCCAGAATATATAAAGAACATATACTGACAAATAGCCTATAATGTTGAACTTAGCTATAACAAAAATTGGAGAAAACATTTTTGTTAAATTTAAGGCAGCTATTATCCTTATAATGAGCCCATAATCTGCAATCAAGTCACCTTACCATGATTCATGACGAGTATGGCAATAATACTTATTACCAGGGCCAGTCAAGCGTTTTTATGGGCCTGGGGCTCTATGATAGTCAGAGGCCTATTTTTCATTCAATTTATTGTACTAAAAATAATCACAATTGAAACAAAAAACAAATACATAGACTAAGTTGGCTATTTACTTTGTTGTATGCACACATTCAAATGACACCTTTTCTTGACTTAGACAATGCAAAGCTTTTAATAATGTCATCAGTGCCTATTTTTTCCAAAAGTTTGTTTTCAATGTAAAGCTAATAGATTTCTCCTTTTTTCAACTGTTATTATACTGATTCATTTTTGTTTTTAAATTACTTTAGCCTACATTATGGAATCTCCCAGCTACGAATGGAAAACTATCCCTGTATCTTGGTTTTACAGTGACAGTATTAACATGATGTTAATTGAGTGCTTTTATGATATCATATAGACGTAAGATGGGCTTACCTTGCAATGACTGTCTGAACTAGGTGCAGCCAAGGGGGGATTGGGGGGACCAGTCCCCCTCGCTTGACAGAACACACAAAAATTATTTAAAAAACGATTAAATGCCAAAAAACTAATCTAAAAACGCTCAACTCGAGTGTAATTTTACCCGAGTTGCAAATACGCAACGTCAAAACTTTTGCATTTTCAAAAAACTTTTTCCAAGATCATTAGCTTTTCTATCTTTAAAAAATTTCAGCCGTCTAACTCGTATTGGTTCCGAGATATTCGGGTTGAAAAAACGTTTGCAGCAAAAAGGCAAAGTGAACACAATCATAGTCAATGTAACAATGGATTACAATCAAAAATCAAAAAATCAACAAAGTTATAATCAAAAAATCAACTTTGGTAAATATGATTGAGAAAAGTTTTCTATTACATCACATTAATATGACAATCACGCATAAAAACTTGATTTTATCGAAACAAGAATTTAGCCACATCTAATTGCAACATAGGGTAGAAACAAACCCGGAGAGTCAGAATGCTTGTAGTCAGTGCTGATATTTACTAAAATGTTCGATCATTGCGTAGCCCGTATCGCACTGTCTTGGAATGATAATGTCTCATCAGCAAACTGCATTGCTTTGCAGGAGAACATGAACGATGCAGAAAGCAGCGCAATTTCGCACCCCAAAACGCAATTCATTTTACTTCAAAACTCATCATTTTCCAAAAAGTAGAATCAGAATCCGATACCGATGAGAATTTGGGGCAGCTGAGATCTGATGTGTATCAGTCCATGAATTAAATGTCACATAGTCAAATCGTATTTTGACCCTAATAAATTTTGAGAATATTCTAATTGAAAACATTTAGGAAAAAAACATTAATTGCTAAAGGAAAGCAAATCTCTTCTAAATGAATGATTCTCCATAAATCTGTAACGTCGAAATTGATTTTTTATTATACTGTATTGGGTTCGCTTTACTGATCACGCACATAAGTATACGCATGTCATTTGATTGCATGCATTTTGCCTGTTTTTCTTTTCTTTTTTGCGTTTCCATTGAAAAAGATATCAGACGTAATTGGACCAAACACATTATGTATATAGGCCTATGTTTAGACCAAAAGACTATAGAGAACCCATTTCCCTGAAAAACGGCGGAATAAATATTCAGTGATATTGCGTAACAAAGTTCTTGTAAAAGCATAGCTACGATGTCAGTTTGATCTTTTAATTTTATTTTCAGCTGGGTTGAGGGAACGGGCTATAAGCTGGTTTGAATTAATCTTGCAATTTCGAACTACACTATGTCAAATGTTTATTACAGTAAATAGTACCATAATTTATTTTTAAGAAATCTTTTTCAGTCGATTTCTAGGAATCACATTTTTATGGTGCAACCATTTTGGTGCAGACCTTTTCAGCCCCACCCATTTCGTTGCTGATCCTTTTCGGCACAGCTCGTTTCATTGCTGATTCGGTGTTCTTTGACAGTTCAGTTATTTAGGGTTAGGGTTAGTCAAAAAGCACCGAATTGGCACCGAAAAGGTCTGCGCCAAAAAGTTGTGGACCCCCATTTCTATGTCCACATAGTACACCGTATAGCTGGGTTGATTGGTAACAGTGTTCTCGTTGTCTATTAGAGCAGGAGTCTGGCGACGTTGTTCAAACTGTGTTGAAGTCTAAACTGAGTGCATTGATTGCAAGCAAAAAATCACGCAGACATCTGCCTATTTCCGATCTATATGTACTGTGCATATAATCGTTAGTGCAAAACTTTGTCTAAAGTTTATTTGAAACCGAAATTTGGTACGCCAGGCATATTGTCGCAGCATACATGCAATCAGTTGTTTCAAACAAACTAACGACAAGCCTGTACGTTCGCGATTTTACACACGGAGTAGGCTGGGCCTAAAAATCCCCTCTGGAAGCATTCTACGCAGTTTTCGGCGCGAACCTAATTTCGCTCGTGGGCATACTGTATAAATAAACCTATTGTACTTACCGTATTTATTTAAGTATAAATCGCAAGCGCGTATAAGTCAGACACCCATATTTGACATGAAAAACAGAACAAAATTTTTTTTAAACATTCATTCATTGCAATCACATTACAAAAAAATTAAAAACCATCGAAGTCATTACTGCTGTCACTGTCCTCAATTATTCCCAGTTTACCTCTGGAACATCCTCATTAGCATCCCAAGAGGGTGGCTAGTGTTGCAACGTAATGTGACTCGCATGGATTGGTGATTAGTAACGTGATTGTAACGATAGCATGAAAATATCTCAGAAAAATTTTGCATTGCATACAATACTTAATGTATTTATGTATAAGTCGCACCTGACTTTTTAGGCGATATGTTGGTACAAAAAAATGTGATTTATACTTGAATAAATACGGTAGTTATGACCATTTTTTTGTGAACGTCGCATTCAGATTCTCATTATTTGATTGAGACAATTAACTGCACCTGTCTGCAGGTAAGGAATGATCGGTCGCTCTCGTATTATTCTTGTTTGATGCTTAAATCCCTATTCCTACCAACAATAATAATGCAGTAATCTATTAATAAAATTTTGCATTGGCAAACCACAATGCAACATATTTTTTTTTTGTTTGAAGATAGCAAGCAGTACGTGGTGCAACATAACATAAATAATAGGAACACTTATCTTTTCAAAAACCAATCATTTTTGGGTGTATAAGTGGGGTTTGTTCCTATGTTTTTGCAAATTGTATATCTCACTGTCATTAATTTGTTAAAATACACTATAATTCAAAGTTAAAATATTATTATGCCAGCTTGTCTCAATAATAATGGCAATCTGCAACTTTCTCAAATGCGGAACACTTATTTTTTCAAAAACCAATCATTTTCAGGTGTTTAGTGGGATTTTTTTGTATGCTTTTGCAAATTGTATATATCTCACTGTTCTTAACTTGTTAAAATACACTATAATTCAAAGTTAACATATTATTTTGCCAGCTTATCTGAATAATAACGGCAATCTGCAACTTTCTCGTATACGTTAATAAAACGCATTTTTTGCATCCACTGTTACATCATCAAATAAAATTGTAAAACCATGGTGAAACCACTTTTATTTTCTTTCATTCATAATTTTTTTTATGCGTCTGCTGCATGAACGACGGCAAGACTCCTGTCTCCTTTGTAATTTGTTACCATACAATTTGCCTGAACGAAAACTTTCCGCGATTTGCATATGCTCTAATTATACCAAAAAATTTAGTCCCTCCCTTTTTTTATTTCTGGTTGTGCCATTGACCATAGCTGACTAAGTGCATTGGAACTTGGAAAATTTTGGAATTTTTGCAATTTAGTTACACACACAGTAAGGTCACCCAAACATATTTAATCTAGCGACAACGTCTAAATCCCTATTATAGCTCCCGTACATAGTATTATACAATAGGAATGCGCTCAGACTATCAGCAGGAACCTGATTCTAAGCTAAAAACAATAGGCTTCTAACAATCCTACCAACCTAACTAACCTCATCCTCACACTACCTAAATCTACTGTACACAAGCTTAATCCTCCCAAAACACCTATATAGCAACAGAAAATAGCTGCAGAACTAACTGAAAGAAAACCACTATTGACTATATGATGGCATCCTAAGGATGGCTTAACTGGCCCAGCATTTATGACAAACTGTAATGAAATTTTTCATCAACACCATTGCAAAACCTTACATAAAAAGGTTTAGTTGCAGGCTAGTTGATTGCGGTAGAGCAAGGGTTCTTAAGCACTGACAAAAGCTCGATGAAGGCAGATAAAATCTTCATCTTATTTCTGTTTTCATTACTCATGTCAACTTCGTCGATTTACCAGAACAAGGATTGATGCAATCAATTTGAAAAAGCACATGAGTGCAGTCAGGCGTGAAATTTATTATTAGTAATAAGAAAGGAGCAAACGAGAATAGCCTGACTATCGTTTACGAATGATTGACTGCAAATGCCCACGCAGTGACAGTGCATATGGGCAGTTAACCTTTTTACATGAGGTTTTGCAATGGTGTTGATGAAAATTTTCAACACCATTTTGTCATAGTTAATGGCTGTTGCTTCACAAAAGCTTGTATCACGAAAATTATTAACATATAAAAGTTTTCATAACAACCTTGATATCGCTTATAACGAAATAGAGTTGATTTTTTTCATGAACACCATTGCAAAGCCACATGTAAAAAGGTTGAGTGTTTTCCATAATAGCTGGGATATTTCTATTAGCCTAGGCTTGGCTGCCTTACTAGTTTGATGACTTCATTGACTTGGTATAGAAGTGGGTCTATTTTCGGTTGGAACCTGGGGCTGCAGCCCCATCAGCACTGCTTATTACTTGTCCTGACTATATCCTTGCAATTATAGCATGACTAAATAAAGCGGTATTCACACCTTCCCTGATTGATGTTCAGCAGTAAAGGAATATTGTGGAGCCTTCATTGGGTGGTACATCCTACGATTTAGTATATTTGTTTGTAGAACCACCTGTTGTCTAATGTGGTATGATCTTTTATTTAGCGTATGCTGTTAGTGTGTTTGTTTCTTTGTTTTTTCTTGTGCGTCTATTTTTGTGCTATGATATGGGCGTTTCGCCTGCAATAAACACTAATAATAATAATTATTGCAACAACCGCCGCTCGCGTCAGGTGTTTTTTTGCTTTTACTCGGCCATTTTCCAACTAATGAGTGCAAAATTTCAGACTTTTGCTTATAACTCAAGAACGGTTTGATCTAGCTACATGAATTTTGGAAGCAGTTTAAGATTAATGAGTTCTAAGTTTGTACCAAATTTTTAGGCAATAGGTCACGTGACTTTGGTTTTAGGACCCGAAAACCGCCCAGAAAGTTTGACGTAAAAAGCGGTTTCAGTCAAAAACAGTTGTATGTATATTTCATTGGGTTGCATGTCTTAAGATACCCTTTCATCCCATACATAAATGCCAACATACATAAATGGCATATGCTGCATGCTCACAGCTTTTAAGCTTTCTTATACAGGAGTTTTGCTACCCTGCATGGCTCACATTCAAGCACTTACAACCAGGCGCGTAGCCAGAAATTCGCAATGGGGGGGCTAATATGGGGGTCTGGGGGCTCCGCCCCCAGCCGCCGGAGGCCAATAGGGGTCTGGGGCAAAGCCCCCAGTCGCTGGAGAGCTGGGGGTCAGGGGGCAAATCCCCCAGCCGCTGAAGGCACGGGGGTCTGGGGGCAGAGCCCCCAGCGTTCGAAAATTTTGCATTTTTTTGCAAAAATTGCATAATTTAGGGCTATTTTGGTAAAAAATAATGCTTTTAAAATGTGGCATAAAAATTGGCAGTGCAGCATGATTTAACTGGTTGCATTAATGGGCTATGTGAGCGGTGGATAATGATAACACTGTAGTTCTCTTGAATACATGCTGGTAAATCACAAAATCTTACAATTCAATAAAACTCACACAGAGTAGTCTATTTCGTCTATATTTTATAAAGAAAAATAATGGGGGGGGGGCTAATGAAAAGATATTTGAGAGAAGTGATTGGTAATTAACTAACACTGAATAGCCCCCTTCCCCCCCCCTTATTCCTGAATTTATAATATATTTGTTGATGAAATCTATGTTTGGCATTTTTACACTATAGCGATCAAATTTCATTGTTTATTTTTGGGCATTTTAAAAAGTTTTTATTGATTTGTGACTTTAATTTTTGACAATTTAGCCCCCCCCCTCTGAATATTTACTTCAAAACTTGCTTTAAAATACTTTTTAGTTTATTTCAGCGCAAAAAACAGTCTCAGTAGAGCTAAAAATATGGTATTTTTCTTATTCTGCGTTTTGGTTGATAGGCCAATGGGGGGCTATAGCCCCCCTGGCTGCACTATTGCTTTTTTAGATGCTGGTAAATTATAAAATCGAATAGTTCAATAAAACTCACTCGGAATAATCTATTTTGTATACAGTTTATAGAAAAAAATAATTGGGGGGGGGCAAATGAAAAGAAATTTGAGAGAAATGATTGGTAATTAACTAATACTGAATAGCCCCCCTCCTTAGTTTATAATATATTTGTTGATTACACCTATATTTAGCATTTTTTCACTTGCGATCAAATTTGATTGCTTATTTTTAACCGTTTTTCAAAGTTTTTATTTATTTGTTAGTTTTATTTTTGAAAAATTAGCCTCCCCCCTGAATATATGTTTCAAAAGATGTTTTAAATCTCTATTTAGTCCAATCCAGTGCATAAAACAGTCTCAAAAGTGCTAAAAACGTAGTGTTTTTCTCAGTTTGCATTTTGGTCGACATGCCAATGGGGGGGCTAAAGCCCCCCCCCTGGCTATGCTACTGCTTACAACCTCTGTATGGTATTGGTAAGCAGAGGTGGAGTCCTCGAGGACGTCCTTGGCCTCGAGGACGTCCTCGAGGACACATTTTGAAGTCCTTGGCCTTGGCCTCGAAGTCTCAAGTCCTTGGCCTCGAAGCCTCAAGTCCTCGAAAATTGGCCTGTCCTCGGCTCGAGGACAGCACTATTTTTTGAACAGTTAAAATTTTGTTGGAAAACGCCAGAAAAATTGCAGAAAATTTGCGAGCACCTTTTTGTTTTCCTCATTTGGAGCATAGGCGTAGCCAAGGGGAGGGGGTGCTGGGGGTCCGCCCCCTTCCCAATTGAAATTTCACCAATGACAAACATGTGACAAAAAAGCCTATTGTTTCTTCAGTTTCAGTTTCTTGTTAGCGTTTTTCGCTTACACCAGTAGCGAACAACAATATTGAAGACGAGTGGCTCTGGGTCCCCCTCAATTCAATTTTTGCCAGCCAATTTAAACGTAAAACCCAAAGAAAACGGAGAGTTTTTGTCCTAAAAGTTGCTATCTCAGGCCCACATCTAGCCTTTTTGTGAATATAATGCATTAATCAGGGCCGATTTACCATAATATGACGCAGTACCAGCAATAGCGTAGCCATGGCGGAGGCGGGGTATATAGCCCCCACCATTGGCCTGTCAACCAAAATGCAAAATAAGGAAAATACCACGTTTTTAGCTCTTTTGAGACTGTTTTTTGCGCTGGAATTGACTAAAAAGTGATTTAAAGCATCATTTGAAACATACATTCAGGGGGGCTAATTGTCAAAAATTAAAGCCACCAATCAATGAAAACTTTGAAAAAATGTCCGAAAATAAACAATCAAATTTGATCGCTAATGTAAAAACGCCTAACATAGGTTTTATCAACAAATATATCATAAACTCAGGAATTAGAGTAGGAGGGGGGGAGGGTTATTCAGTGTTAGTTAATTACCAGTCATTCCTCTCAAAAATCTTTCCATTAGCCCTTCCCCCAATTATTTTTCGTTATAAAACATAGACGAAATAGATTACTCCGTGTGAGTTTTATTGAATAATAGGATTTTATGATTTACCAGAAAGTAAACAAGAGAACTGCAATGTTATCATTAGCCACTTCCCATTTAGCCCATTAATGCAACCAGTTGAATCATGTTGGGCTGCCAATTTCTATGCCACGTTTTAAAAGCATTATTTTCTATTAAAATAGCTCTAAAATTAAGATATTTGTGCAAAAAAATGCAAAGTTTTCGAGCGCTGGAGGATCCGCCTCCATATCCCCATCTCTGGCAGCTGGGGGCTTCGCCTCCTAACCACCATTGGCCTCCGGCGACTGGGGGCCCCGCCCTTAGACCCCTAAAACAGCCCTCCCCCATTGCGAATTTCTGGCTACGCGTTTGAGTACCAGCTAGGGGCTCCGAGCTAAAATCGTAAGACTTTTTTTGGTCTTCACCTATATTTGGCAGAAAGATGTTGCGAAAATCTCCAAAGTGCCAGAGGCCTAGCCCGAAATAAATCCGGCCCAGCAATAACATGGTTAGTTGCCGTAACCATCTATTTTACCATTTTTCAATAACAATTCAGTAATTCACCTCCAACCTCGTCGGTTTTTATGCACAAAATACTTTTTAAAAAAATTAGCCATGGAAAATGCTGATTGAACGAATCATTAAACTTCAGTCGAGGGGGCCTGGGCCCCCTGGCCGAACATGTACTCCTATAACTGGTTATTGTCATGACAAAACAAAAATCTCAAAGGAAAATCTTCGAGTGGATTATTATTTACTGCTAAAGTGTTGCTAGAGACAATGCACCTCACTTCCCCCTACCTGGACCAGATCACTTACAATTAAACTTTAACTCCAAAATGCCAGATGTTAAACGTGTTTGGACTTAAATTGCAAGTAAAAGGAGCATTAAACAATTTTAATTTTTTCAATTGGCTTTCAAATGTCAAAAATCTAGTGCTTTTAAATGGCCCCAAACACTTGCGAAATGTGATTCAATGGCATTAAAATAGCTTTTTTTTTCAAAAAATTACAAAAGATCGCCTAACGGCTGGGGGCTTCGCCCCCAGACCCTCAAAGCTTCCGGCGGCTGGGAGCCCCGCCCACAGACCTCCCGTTTTTGATACCTTTGAGTTACACTAACTTACTCAACACGTTTCCGAAGTTAAATATTTGCGTTTTTGAACTATTAGTTTAAGCTCTCTCCCTTCGAAAAATCCTGGTTACGTGCCAACAGCCAACGATTTCAGATCTTCCATCCTACAATATATTTGTCCCACAAAAACTTCCTCTTGGGAAAAATTTTGATGACTTCATTTCATGTGATTTGTGGTTTAGGCCTCCCCCAATCAAAAATTCTGGGTACGCCAATAAATTGGAGATAGTTTGAAAAAAATTTTTGAAGACGTTTTTTTTTTGGAGAACACTTGCGCCTGTGTCCTTGGTCCTTGGCCTTGGCCTCGAGCATTCCTGTCCTTGGCCTTGAGAGGTTCTGTCCTCAGAAAGGCTGTCCTTGGCCTTGGCCTCAATTTTTTTGTGTCCTTGGCCTTGGCCTCGAGCCTTGTGTCCTCGACTCCACCTCTGTTGGTAAGGTAAGTCAATTTGCAAAAGTCATTTTATTTGTCTCAAACTAAGTCAGTATCATTTTTGTCTTAATAAAAGTCACATTTCATGGCTTACAGTAAGTCAATTTGAAAAAGGCAATTTATATGTCTTAAAGTAAGTCGGTATGGTTTTTGTCTTAATAAAAGATTTAGTCTTAATAAAAGGTCTTAATAAAAGGTTTTTGTCTTAATATTGAACTACACTGGCTTCCGATAAAGTATAGAATTTTGTATAAAATATATTTGCTGACGTATAAATGCATTTATCCCACTTCATTTGCACAACCTGAAGAATTAAAATCTTTACTTTCAGTTGATTCCAAGTCCACTCGTTTTGTTCGTCTTAAAGTGCAACGCAACAACTTTAGAATAAGTGATCGTGCATTTTCAATTTATGCTCCTAAACTTTGGAATCAATTACCAACTGCTTTGAAAAATGAAGTTAAATATTTCAAGATTCAAGGTGACTTAAAAAACTTACTTATTTCGTGAAGCATTCAATCTATAGGTATAAGTTAGTACTGATTCTCTCCTTAATCTATAGCAATCTTGCAACACACTCGAATTTGTTATTTTTGATTTGGGTTTTGTTATTTTCGTTTTCTGTAATAACTGTACGCATTTACTTTTCTTGCTTGTTTCTATGCTGCATGACTTATGTGTTGTCGTGTTCGTGTATATAACTTATGAGACGACTTCAGAGCGAAAGACCTGCCTTCACCAGGTCTAGTTGAAGTCGATAAACCTGCATTATTATATTATTATTATTATTAAAAGTCACATTTTTGGCTTAAAATAAGTCATTTTGCAAAAGTCAATTTATTTGTCTTAAACTAAGTCAGTATCATTTTTGTCTTAATCAAAGACACATTTCATGACTTACAATAAGTCAATTTGAAAAAGACAATATTTAAATGTCTTACTGTAAGTTGATATGGTTTTTGTCTTAATTATAGTCACATTTAATAGCTTATATAAGATCATTTGCGAAAGACAATTTACTTGTCTCAAAGTAAGTCAGTGTCATTTTTGTCTTACTAAAAGTCACATTTCATGGCTAAAATAAGTCATTTTACAAAAGTCAGTTTATTTGTCTCAAACTAAGTCAGTATCATTTTTGTCTTAATAAAAGTCACATTTCATGGCTTATAATAAGTCAATTTGGAAAAGGCAATTTATACGTCTTAAAGTAAGTCGGTATGGTTTTTGTCTTAATAAAAGTCCACATTCAATAGCTTATAATAAGACCATTTGTGAAAGGCAATTTACTTGTCTCAAGTAAGTCAGTGTATTTTTGTCTTAATAAAAGTCAGACTTTTTGGCTTATAATAAGTCATTTTGCAAAAGTCAGTTTATTTGTCTCAAAGTAAGTCATTGTGTTTTCGTCCTGAATGAAAAGTCATATTTAGTGGCTTACAATAAGTCCATTACAATTTGTTGCGAATGCAGTCAGTTTATTTGACTTAATATAAGTCATTATAATTTTATCTTAAAGTGAGTCAAATTTAATGGCCTAAAGTGAGTCATTTTGCGTTTTCGTCATAATGTAAGACACTGGTTGCTTAGTTTAAGACGAAGTCAAAAATTTTGGCTTAGTTTAAGTCAAATTTTTCAAAACGACTTACTTTAAGACGGTTGTTTTTGCAGTGTAGTTTTGCCCCCGGTTTGAAGTTTCCAAAAACTTGAAATAAGACAGTAAGAGTTATAACAGTAAGAGTTATATACCGGTACCGTACCGTAGGCCTACTTTTTTTTCAGTTAGTTAAAAGGTCTCAAAATTCATCAAGATTTAATGGGATCAGCCACAAAATTGGAGATCGCAAACATTAATGCTGTCATAAAGACCTGGGAGGCAGTAATCTGGGAATCTGCTCAGTCACAAGTCTGAAGTGTTAAAATTGGAGAAACAACTAAATGAAAAGGTTAAAAACTCCACTGAAATTCACTGCAAACAAAGGATCTCTATAAAGCCATCCTAATTATGAGATTTGCGTAGGCTAGGAAAATTTGATTAAATAATAATCAGTACCAGCAACGTCCAAAGCATAACTATTTTCTGTTACCTATATTTGGTATGTCATGCTGTTAGAGCTCGGTCAATTTCTTGCCCGAATTACCACCAAACAAAACAGATACGCCAGGATAAAAATTATTGCATGGATGGTTATTATACTCTAAAATTTTTTTTTCATACAGAGAATAATTTTCTTCCCTGCACGACTTTTTTGCTTGGTGGTAATGCAGTCAAGAAATTGACTGAGCTTCATGACTTAACGAAACAGTTATGCTTTCTACTTTGCTGGCACTGATTATCAATTAAATTTTTCTAGCCTACCTACTGACCTATGCAAATCTTGTCATTATAATGGCTTAATAGTGATTCTCTGTTTGCAGCGAATTTTAGTGGAGTTTCTAGCCTTTTATTTGGTTGTTTCTTCAATTTTAACACTTGTGGCTGAGCATAAGGTCTCAAAGTTGCTCTGGTTGACCCTAGTGACTGCCAGCCTTGTTATGTTTTGCTTGGCAGTTTTCATGTGTTACCAGGGCTCGTATGCAGAGATCTCACTAGTAGCACGATCTAGAAAGTTGTTCTACAGGCTAATAGTAAAAACTAGAAGTAGCATGAACTCTAGTCGTATTCAGAGTCGTATTCAGAGATCATGCTAACATCTATGCTAACTCTAGTTAGACTACCTAGTGCGATCTTTAAACTGTAGTAACCTTTGCATTGCTTTACGACCAAACCACTACTTTAAAGTGAGACTCAAAAGGATTTTGTACGTGAAAACTCGCCACGTTGCACTAGAAACCGCAAAAAGGAGAAATGCATCAAAAAATGTTAACTCAACATGTGTTTTCATAAGTCATTTTGATTACGTGCTGTTACATCATTGTTTTTGCTATATCGGCAATTCATATTGCAATATGTGCAGGTTCTTGTTCGATCATTTTGAACTATATAAAAAATTAACCAATTATTGGTACCACATCAACATATTAATTTGCAATTTGCAAAGCGTTTTGGCTAACGAAGTTAACTTTTTTTTGGTTTTCAGAAATCTAATGCGATGCTTCTATTGGAAGCTATTTTGCTTGCACACTGCACACAATAAATATAGATTTAAAAGATTGTTATTGATACTAATCGCTTTTTGGATATCAAGGAGTTTGCTTCATGTGGAAGTGAAAAAAATTGGTTTTCTTTTATTGACGTAGCGAAAATTAAACTGTTAAGAATAAAGGTAGCCTAGTGACTATTTTACCAAAAATTTTCAAGTTAAAGAGAATAAAACCAAAATGAGAAATATTAATCCGCGCTTTTTCATTTGCTTTTTTAAGGTTTAAGATTAGGGTTTAAGGTAGGGTTTGGGTTAGGGTTTGATTTGGGGATAGTTTTAGAGTAAGCATTTGAGTTTGGGTTAGATTTGAGTCAGAAATAATAAAAAACTAGATAAAAATTTCCGGTGAAATAAAGCCTTTCTAAAGATAAACCAAGTGAAGGCCGAAGTTCATGGCGGCAAATTTGAACTCGAAAAAAAGACCATTTTGCATAGTCTAAAAAATTGGACAGCGGAAAGTTGATTAAACCATTGAGCAACCAATAATGCAGTAGGTCAGTATACACTGTACACGTCAGTGAGACTATCGCCCATTTTACGTCATTAATTAAAGTGTTTTAAGTGAGTTGCTAGTTTAACTTGTGGGTCATGGGAGCAAAGGAAAACAGAGGACCCAGTCAAGGAAGTAAAACAAATGAAAAATTTGTTTAAAAAATCTTTAATGGGGAAAAACGCATTGCATTTCTTTCAGTTGATTACTGGATAGTAGATACTCAATCTGTTAATGGATTGTGATTGCTAGAGTACATTATTAAGTTATTACTTCTTAGTTGATAAGTTTACAATGTCAAAATTCGACACTGAAAAAGACGGTCGTTTAGTAGAGTTATATCAAGATCATCGGGAAAAACTGGAGGGTCATTCCATTATAAGACAGTCAAAATTTTCAAATTTTGTAACCCACCCTCTCAGATTTTTTTCATACTTAGATATATGAAAACCATTAAAAATAATGAAGGTTACAAAAAACGGCATCAAAATTCATCAAGCGGTTTTCGAGTTATGATGGTTTCAATATTACCACTTGAGGGCACTGTTCGGCAGGTCCCAAATTTTTTAATTTATGTAAAAATCTTTATCCTTATGCTATCGAAACAAGCAAAATATCAATTCTAATAGATTTTGAGGTGAGGAATTCAAAAATGAAGTTAGTTTTTGGAAAATTGCAAAGGTAAGTGGTTAAAATGTAGATTGAAAATTTTTTGAGTGCCCGAATTCATTTCCAATTATCTCAGAAGGGCAAAAAATTTTTTAATCCAATCATTGCCAAAATCTCAAGAATAGATCACTGTTTGACATATTTAAGTTTGGTTAATGTTATTTTTTGCATATTTCTGTAATTGGTTTTGAAACATAGCTAAAAACTAACGTTGATTTTTTTGTGATTTTCTGGATTTTTTGGAACACATGTATTGAATAGTATCTTATAAATAATAATAGTTGCAAAAATGAAGTAATCACTTTGTATACACTTAGTAAATCTGGTGATCAGCAAAAATTTTGATTTTAACCCTTAAATTGTTGGTGGTTGGTATAGGTCTAGCTAGGCTAATACAGTTTTGCTTCAAGTTATTTCCCAAGTGAAAATTAGTCAAGTGACAGACATTGACTATTATGGGTATGGAGAGAGCTAGATTTCTGCCATCCTTTTTCAAATGCTTGCCTCTGGGAGCACTCTTGTAAAGTTTTAAACCTCTAAAATGGGTGGATTACCATAAATTGGAGTGTTTGGCACAAATTTTCAAATGATTGGGTATATTCTCAAGTAAATGGGTATGACACAAGATTTTCTCCCTTTACGTAATGGCACTTTCTGCAGGGGTGATAATTAAATGGGATTCTTTATCAATTAGTTGCAAATAGTCAACTTGCCCTTTTAAAACATACTTTACAGTTCAGATTTCATTTGAACAGTTAGCATGAAACAAGGTAAACCCATCAGTTGCTGTTGAGTGGCAGGAAACCTGGAATGACTACCTTATATGTAACAAGTTAAACAGATAAATCATATAAAAATAATGTAATGTGCATGTTAAGTACTGCAGACTACAGTAAAACCTTGATATTTATCTAACAGAAACTACAATTGGTTTGCTAGTAATATGTTGCATATACTGGATATACTCCAAAGTGTATTTACTGCTAAGTAAGTCTTTTGAATTCCACTTATCTAATTTCATTTGGTTCTTAGCACTAAATACACTTTGCGGTATATACAGTATATAGCAGTGGTCAAAATTGACTTTTTTAGCAACTTGCCTGTCAGGCAAGTTATAATAAATATTTACTTGCCCAAGGAGATCTCAACTTGCCCGAACCAAGTTATAATAAATGGCAGAGTGCATTTTTATGTTGTTTAGTTTCGAAAAAGTGCGCACTACCAAATTTGCATAATATCGTAATTCGAAAAAATCCAGTTCTTGTGTGCGATTTTTAAATCAGATTGAGGTAATAGATACCTTTTATTGTGGGATGGCAATCGCATTGCATGCTTTTCTTTCCAGAAATATCTCATCAAAACAAACAAAAAATCAACATCCATTATCCATTATAAAAATTAAACAAAATTATCGTCCGATTTTTGTCATTAGTTCTGTTGTTTGTTTTCTATTTTGTCAAAAGTCACATTTTAGGTAAAACTTTGAGAATGTTTTAGTATTGGTTGCGTCACAATCACAAAGCGTATTTAAACTAAAGTCTTGCACTGGCTGAGCTTCACTTTATGTTGTTTGAGATAACAAACCTGCTTAACCAAAAAAATCTATCATCGGAAGCTAGTGACGAGTTTATCGCATTAAAAAACTTTTAATTTATCGTAAAAAAATCACATCTATTGTTCTATTCTGCATTGCATCTCAGTTTTCTTACATAACAAATATCACAGAGGTCATCAATTCAATTGCAATCCATGTTTTTTTTCAATCATTCAATTTACAAAAATTGATTTAAGGATTGTAATTATTTCAATCGTTAGTTAACAATAATTCACGTTGCCGTTTGCTACAAATGCATTTTTCAATCGCGAATATCTCGCAAACTGCACCGGCTAAAACTATGTACTTTTTTGTGTGAAACATAAAAGAACTAAAGATCTATAAAAAAACTAAAACAAAATTTTTGACCTTGCTTTCTTACAGCTCAGGGTAATACTTGTGAAATGTGATACCCGAAAGAACGATTAGCGCGACAAGCATGGTAAAAATTTTTGCTAAAAGAGAACGAAACATTTTGCTCCAAGAGAATCGCAAACCGTGTTTGAGGTTCGAACGAACTTGCGTTCGATTAAGAAATGTTAGTTGCAATTAATAATGTGTGTGCGATTAAAGTGTTAAGTGCAACGATTTCACTAAAATAACCCAAGCAAGAGCTTACGTTACTTGCATTTATTTTATTGTACTGTAGCAAAAGCGGTACCGGTAATTTGCGTTTTTAAACAATCTTGTTCAAAGTTGCTTATTTGCTAGCAAACCAATTGTAGTTTCTGTTAGATAAATATCAAGGTTTTACTGTAGTCTGCAGTACTTAACATGCACATTACATTATTTTTATATGATTTATCTGTTTAACTTGTTACATATAAGGTAGTCATTCCAGGTTTCCTGCCACTCAACAGCAACTGATGGGTTTACCTTGTTTCATGCTAACTGTTCAAATGAAATCTGAACTGTAAAGTATGTTTTAAAAGGGCAAGTTGACTATTTGCAACTAATTGATAAAGAATCCCATTTAATTATCACCCCTGCAGAAAGTGCCATTACGTAAAGGGAGAAAATCTTGTGTCATACCCATTTACTTGAGAATATACCCAATCATTTGAAAATTTGTGCCAAACACTCCAATTTATGGTAATCCACCCATTTTAGAGGTTAAAACTTTACAAGAGTGCTCCCAGAGGCAAGCATTTGAAAAAGGATGGCAGAAATCTAGCTCTCTCCATACCCATAATAGTCAATGTCTGTCACTTGACTAATTTTCACTTGGGAAATAACTTGAAGCAAAACTGTATTAGCCTAGCTAGACCTATACCAACCACCAACAATTTAAGGGTTAAAATCAAAATTTTTGCTGATCACCAGATTTACTAAGTGTATACAAAGTGATTACTTCATTTTTTGCAACTATTATTATTTTATAAGATACTATTCAATACATGTGTTCCAAAAAATCCAGAAAATCACAAAAAAATCAACGTTAGTTTTTAGCTATGTTTCAAAACCAATTACAGAAATATGCAAAAAATAACATTAACCAAACTTAAATATGTCAAACAGTGATCTATTCTTGAGATTTTGGCAATGATTGGATTAAAAAATTTTTTTGCCCTTCTGAGATAATTGGAAATGAAATCGGGCACTCAAAAAATTTTCAATCTACATTTTAACCACTTACCTTTGCAATTTTCCAAAAACTAACTTCATTTTTGAATTCCTCACCTCAAAATCTATTAGAATTGATATTTTGCTTGTTTCGATAGCATAAGGATAAAGATTTTTACGTAAATTAAATATTTGGGACTGCCGAACAGTGCCCTCAAGTGGTAATATTGAAACCATCATAACTCGAAAACCGCTTGATGAATTTTGATGCCGTTTTTTGTAACCTTCATTATTTTTTAATGGTTTTCATATATCTAAGTATGAAAAAAATCTGAGAGGGTGGGTTACACGCTATGACTGTCTTATAATAGAATGACCCTGGAATGTATCGGGACCACTTTCCATCAAAACAAAACAAGAAGATCAGGATGGGAATCGATAGCTAAAGCGATTAATAATGAAAATAAAACAAACTTTACATGGGAAAAGTGCAAAAAAAGGTGGCAAAATATAAAATCTACAGCAAAAGCCCAAAACGCTGCAAATAAGAGGTCATTGAAAAAAAAAAGCTGTATATTTCAATAACCAAAATAAAATATATAATTTGACAACTCCTGCACTAAAAAGCAAACTTTCAAAAATGCATTGGAAAAAATTTATTGCGATATTACATGACTTGTATATGGCGATACGGTCTAATAGTCGCATTTGCAAGAACTTCTTTTTAATTGAGCTTGATAAGAGCATATGTTGCAGGCATTTCTCGTAAAATCATAAATTCTGAAACTTTTTATTGTTTAAGTTTACAATGCTAAATCAATAGTTCAGACAAAAATATCCACTTTATCATATTAAATTGCAGTAAACGGGAAAATAAGAATAAAATTGTAATGCTTTGGACAGAAAATAAGCAATGGTTGTGTTGTTTTTCATTAGAAAATAGCAGCTTGTGAGACTTCTAGACTGGTCTCGACCGCTCTAGCAAATTTGGCCTAATTTTCTAGTCTGACTAGTAGTCTCACTAGCTATAATGAGATTTGTGAATATGAACTTTTGCTAGCTAGACAGACCAGCTAGTCTCACTAGTAGTGAGACTTGTAGCACAACTTTTGCAGCAGTCTCTGAATACGAAGTTGTTCTAGTAGTCAGACTACTTCTAGATTGTGCTACTAGTGAGATCTCTGCATATGGCCCCAGGTTACTGTAGCTTAACATGTAGCTTACCTATCATAATTGAATAAGTGTTGACTATTTGTATTTTAAACTTATGGATTCTCAATTTACTAATGTTAAAGACCTTGTGCAGTCAGCATTAGTAAATGTTGCTGATGATGAAGTACAAAACATTTGCAAACAATTTGAAGGTACGTTGGTGTAATCGTATTGGCAAACAATTTTAAAAGAGCTATGGGTCCTTAATTTATTGTTATAAAATTTAACATTATGTGAGTGCATTTACAATATGATCAGGGAGCACCTCGATTTAAAAACTTCCAGGTTCCTTCGGTGCTTTCTGGCCTGATTGTTAAGCTTATTGTGTGATGTCTTTGTTATTTTATCGATCAGGCGAAACAATAAATAAACTGAACTAAATAAACTAAACATTGTTGAGGTTAAGAATGTGCTTACATAAGTTAACCACAAAAATAAGATTCTCATAGAGAAATCAGGAATAGCTCAGTTGAATAAAAGGTCTAAATGCTGCTGTGGGTCCTAGGTTTGATTTTGTATGGCAAATAGAGCTTTTTTTAATTTGTTGTAGGCGTAGTAAGGTAAAGCAATTTTGTAGTTGGCTGATTTTAGTAGTAGAGTGTGACACTTTTTAGATTTTTTTAAAGTTTGTTTTGGTTAGTGATATTGCAGGGGACCGGCCAGTTGGTCGAGCGGTAATGCGTTCGTCTCTGGAGCGGGAGGTTTCAGGTTCAAATCTCGGGCCAGTAAAATCGGACACAGTGTTGCCAACGGCTCGCCACCGCTGCAACATTTCTTCGAAAGGAGCTGTGTTGCCTGGGCACAATGACGCGGAGGTGGGCCCCACCAACTCGTTACACGCTTTGGCATAATCCAGCGAGTATAATGAAAGATTTGATTTGATTTAAACTACTTGCCTGTCAGGCAATTGATATCAAATGTCTACTTGCCTGAAAAAATTTCAACTTGTTCCACCCAAAAAAAAAAATTGCCACAATAAGTTTTGAACTGTTTACCTTTGGAAAAAAGTTTGTAACATGTACTTTTTGGCAAAAACACTGATTTTGTGTAATACATGTACCAGTATCCTATTTCGAGAATTAAGTTTCTGTTCGCAATTGTTATGGTAAGGTGAGGAAGGCAGTAAATAACTTTTTCGAAGTGCATTACGCAAAAATTGATTTTTTGATTGTAATGCATTTTCAATTGCAAATATTTTGGAAACTACACCATCTAGAGAGCTGAAACTTTTTGCAAAGCTCTAGTAGCCAAAAGATCTTCAAAATAATCATAACCAAAAAATTACCAAATTCTTCACATTGTCTTTATGCAGTGTAGGGTATAGTTGTGTTATTATAGTGATGTGACAATAATATTTCGTCGATCATACTTTCGAAAATAGTGGCAGTTCAAAGGGTTAAAACTTGAAATTTATAAAAAAATTTTTGATAAAATTCTATAGCTCTTGATAAAAGGTTGACAGCGCTATGAAAACAAATACGTCTTGTTTTATCTTTTAAAATAGGTCAATAAATGAAAGCAATTTCAAACACGAGATAACATTTTTATATAGTATGATCTTACTTTTTTTGTATATTACGATTTAATGCAGGAGCCACAAAATTTATGTCAGTGAGTTTGCCCATGGTTGTAATAGACCAACTTACTAACTGTAAAAAATGTTTTTATGCAGACGGCAAAGTTGACTTGAACACCTTGTCCTTGATCGAAAACTTTGTAGATTTAATAAAAGTCTTACCATCAATTCCTGGAGGATATTTAATTACAATTTTTGCGAAATTTCAACCCTTCCAAAACGATGATAGTTCAAAAATGATGACTGATGATTCAAACCAAATTTTGGATTCTGAAACTCACGCTACAGAGATTATGGAGATAATTGAAGAAGACTCTGAAGCTTCTACCATTGACGCTGACCTAACTGAGGGCTTAACAGAAGATTCCTTCATTGGTAGTGCCACTAGTGATGCCAGCTCTTTATCTTCCACAGAAGTTCCTCCTAGCCTGACAACAACAAGGCCCATTCCCAAAAAGTTTCCCATTGGGCAATGCAATTTTGGGTTATACGCCCAAGAGGTAATAAAAACGGGCAATCTTACAGAAACAGGAAAGCGTGAAATTACGGCAGCAGTGATCAATGTAATGTGAAAGTATCAGAGGTATGTAGATTTAATTGTTTGATTGGGTCTTATAATGCTATGTATTTTTGCAAATATGCTTCCCATATAGTGTGTTTATGGCATTGAAATTTGAGTGCGTAGTTATACACGCATTAAAAGACAGTGTTGCAGTTGAAGTTTGGCTTTAAGTAGTTAGAGTTACAGATGTAGTAACGCTACTTAAACTGGTGTACAATACTACTGCATGAAATTGTCTTTTTATGTTCTGTAGGATGCCAGTGGTCCCCAAAACCTTTTTATTTTACTGACCAGTTTTTTCATTTGAAGTGTGACGTTCTGATTTCCTTAACACTCACGCTCCTGGTAGCCTATTAGTTGCCGCTAAACGATGCTCTAATCCAGTGGTTTTCAATTTATTTTGAAGCTTGCACCCCTTCGAGAAGGAAAATCCATTTCCACATTCCTTTTACAATTTTTATAAAAAAACTAAAACAACAAAAATTCAATAAATGAAAAAACTAAATGTATGTAAAAATGTAAGAATTTTGCACCCAAATTCGACAAAGACCCAAAAAAGAAAGGTTTTTATTGCAAATTGGAAGGGTTTTTAGTCCCTGGATTCAATAAAAAATCACAAAAAAAGGTTTTCATCGTATGGTCACTCTATTGAACTGTACTGAAATTGTAGGAGGGACACATCCATCATCAAGAGTTAGCGACTCCTCACCGAGAGTTAGCATTTCCCCATCGAGATGTAGCAACCCCCTAATGAGAATTCAGCGCCTATCCACGAAAAGAAAGCATCCTTAACATTTAGAAAAAAAAGTGGCTGATAGTACCAATAAACCTCAAACTCTGACTGAAGATACTGTACTACCAAATTACGGTGAAGACCTTTTTTTGGTCTTCACTGAAATATGTTGGCAAAATTCGTACCAAAAGAAAACCTTGAATTTTTCCTGAATGTGATTGTGGGGCAAAATTTACATCAAATTGCTGCCGCATTGTGAATGCGTCTGGTCACGGCTGCGAAAGCGTCCTCCCCCATGCAATATTTCACAGTCTAAATGCTGCCCTAGAAAGTATCCAGACTACCCGCTTAGTAACTAACAAAAAAAAAAAGAATATTAATGCAGGGATTCGCATTCCACATGGTTCAGAAGAGACAATGAAGTTTTATGACGTGAGAAATTTTGTATCTTCTAATAGATCACAGTCAATCTTTTATACAGCATGATTGAAATAAATAGGCATGCTCTAAGATTGGTAACATCTGCACTATGGTCCAATTTAACATAAATTAAACTGCAGTTTGGTGAAAAAAGTTTGTTCCATAAGAAGTCCCTTGTACGCTCAGGGGGTGTAAGCACCCCTAATTGAGAACTGCTGCTCTAGCCCACTGCATTGTGCTGCCGACTTGGACAAATCCAAGTGTAACAAAAAATTACTAGGCCTATTACTCTGCTTATTTGTTGCTAGTCAGAGGACAATTTTTCACATTTTTGCTGTTCCACCACTGCAAAAAGGTTGGTAGCCGTTGTGGTGTAGAAGACAACATTTGGCCCTTGTGAAGCCCCTTAAGAAAAACTTACATGTGTGTTACTGTGTTAGCCTTAATAGGTTAATCGATTTAAATCTTACATTATGTTAACTTTTTGTAGTCATCCCAAACGATCTCTAAGACGTTCTGCAGTGGCAGCCTTGGTTGGATTTGGAAAGGCTAAGCTAAGCATGAGCGAAGAGGAAGCAAAGGTTGGTTAAACAAAAAACAAAAACAGCAACAAAAAGACAGTGTTTAGTGAAGCCCAGTCCATTTTCATTAATAATAAATGTTTATTGATTTTCAGCAATTTTGGTTGCGAAAGATATCGCAGAAGATCAACAGCCAAGTAAAGCAGAGAAGAAAAATATCAAACACTGTAACATCATCAAAGCGGCAGAATAATAGTAAAAGTGGGTGTGTCAGCACAAGTGGCACACAAAGGAGGAAGTCTGATGTTTTAGAAGCTGGAGCAGAACCCACAGCCCATTTAGAGGCTAAGCAAAATGTAAGAATGAGATTTATGTATGACTTGATCAATAAAAAATTAGGTGAAGTGATGTTGTTTAAAGCGTAGTTGTTAGCCAGTGATTGTTATCTAAGTTGACTAGCGAGTGAGCTTCTAAATGATTAATTTTGATCTCTTGTATTATCTTGTAGTTTGTAAAATAAGTGAGCAGATTCATTGTTGCTTCAACTTGAATTTTTGGTTCTTCATACTGCTTTTATGCTCAGACTACTGCAAGATCAGGGTTTGATTGTGGCTTGTAATTACATTTTTTTCACCAAGTTGGCTTGGCCAGGAGACTGCAAAGGGACCTTGCAGTCTTTAAGTCAAGCTGTTATCTGTTTACCACACTTACGGTGGAGGCTTCGCACTATTTCTGTAATTACGTACCGTCAAGTAGCAAAGCTGAGAATACCAATTTTTATAATATTTAGTTTAACCCGACCGAGAATCGAAACCAAGTTTATCCTTTTAGTAGCAGACGTTCTATCCACTCTACCACTGATTGGTCTTTTGGGTTGGACCATAACTTTAGAATTATTTTGAGTGAAATGTAGTGTGCCTACTGTCTAGTAGTTAACAACATTGCTTTCTGTACGGAAGGTATGGAGTTTGATTTCAGGCCCAGCCAAATCAGACGCAATGCTACCAACGGCTTGCCACTAATGCAACATTCTTTCCGAGTTGACCCGGTACAATAAGTCGCAGGTTGGGGTCCTGTTAACTCTTTGCCTGCTTTGACAGAATCCCCAAGCATATCACTGGACCCTGCTGTCAATAAAAATGTTGGTTTTAATTTTAATACTAAACTTTTATTTGAAACCTAATTGGCACCACTTTAGAGTTCTGCATGATTTGCAGTTTGTTGCTTAGTTTTCTAGTTAGTGATACTACCAGTAGATTTTAAACTGTGTTATACCCTAATTTTACAAGCAGCTACTATCGACATTTCAGATTACCAGTAGTTTTACTTATTATAGCCTAATCCATAATTAGCCTTATCTGAAATGGTGCAGCCTACATTAACTCCATAATGCTTGTGCAAAATAAAGCAAACTTTTAATCTTTAGGCATTGCTTGAGGAATTTACAAAATCTTTGGGTGCACGCAACCATAAAAAGATTAGCGACTTAATGGAGGACACGTATACTCATCGGCAAAACTTGATCAAGGCCAGCCACCCCACTCCCGATACAATAATCAAGCAATGGCCAGCTTTATATATATATTTGAGGAAGTAAGGATTTGTCTAAAGCTTTGTGTCAATTAGATATGGACTTTATAAGTAACATAAGCTATTGTACCGGTATTTTAATTTTTATTTATACTGTATTTTTGATGCAACTGTTACATTTTTTTTTGACAATGGGACGTTGGTATATCTTGGCGTCGTGCCCACTCATATAATGGGAGAGTTTGTTTTATGTAAATTTTGTAATTACATGGAGACAGCAAATGGACCTTTTGGTCTTCGATCAAGCTGCCACTTGCCTATCACAAACGGTGGAGGCTTCACACTGTCACTTACAATGCTGAACGTCGAGCAAAGAAGCTGTGAATATTAATTTTTGCAGTCAAGTTGTGTCTGACCTGTTATATATTGCTTTGTGGCATAATAGGAGTGCAAAGCTAGTATTACCATTTTTCCCAGCCGGCTCTAATAACTTTTTTTTTGCAGCTGATCAAAGAACTGCGGCGCATGCATAATTTGCCGTCTGTCAATCATTTGCTTTTGAATGTCAAAAAGTTTTTTTCAAAAATCATTAATTTTGCTCGATCCAAGAATCACAAATCTGGAGGATTAATTGAAGCACTGAAGCTATTGCCTCTGGGTTTGGATGATGAGGAGTTTACAGCAGGTAAATTCTAAAAAGGCAGTGTACTGCCGGTTGATGAATGTAAAGAAGTTACATGACACTGGTAATGTAGTTCATAATGTTTTGCAAATATAAGACTGTCGGGAAATTGTAATTAAACCAAATAAAATCTGCTTTTAATCGCAGCCATAAACGTGTTATTTTGTACGAGGAAACTTCGCAGTGTAGTTAAAGACATTGAAAATAGGCAAATCAAGGTTTTAATATTAAAAAAAGTACCTAGCTGTTAACCACTACGTTTCAGATGCAATCGTTCTAGTGGGTAGCATGTGTTTGTGCTACCTACTGAAAACAAACACGAAGAAGAACCATGCTGCCCACAAATACTTGATTGATGTTTTTTCTGTAAGTATTTTTGAAGATATGCTATAGCCTACACAATTTTATAGCCAGTTAGAGTGGTGTCATGTCCTTAATCTATAGTTCAACTTTTTTCTTTGGTCCATCACTCATCTTTTTTCTTAATTCCTTGTGTGGTGAGTATTACCAGTTTCAGTACTCAAATCAAATCTTATATTATGCACGCTGAATTACGCCGAAGTGTGTAACGAGTTGGCGGAGCTCATTTCCGCGTGATTGCTCCTGCGGGTAACACAGCTCCTTTCAAAGAAATGTTGCTACGGTGGCGAGTCTTTGGCAACACTGTGTCCAATTTGACCGGCCCGAGATTTGCACCTCAGACTTCCCCCTCCAGAGACGAACGTGTTACCGCTCGATCAACTGGTTGGTCAGTCCAGTACTCAAAGATCGATTTCACATCTTGTAATGAACTCTTATTCAATAGACGTAAGTGGTAAAACCTTGATTTTAGGAGAACCAGCAAATACAATGATTAACAATTAGCAAAGATTGATATTTCTTTGTGTTTTAAAGGTTAATGCGACTATGGATGAAGTGAAGGCAGTGGCAAATCGTCGCCAGCCCTTCATCGCGGTATACGGAGACATTGATAACATGAAAAAAATTGCTCTGGTTTGTGAGCAAAAATTGGTGATGGAAGTGGAGGGATGTGCAAAAGCTGTAATAGCTTTGGTGGGGTTGTATTTTGTGTTGAACTATGAGTACTCTCCACACGTGGCCAAAGCCCTCGAATTTCTTCAACATTTTTTCGTAAAAATTGCCAGCCCAGCTGATATCAGCCATTCCGTGAAAGAGTTGGCATTATATATGCAACTTCACTAGACTTTAACTTTATCATGAAATTTGGAGGACAGTCACATTTGATTTGAAGAGCAAAAAGCATAAAAAAATATTGTATGTCATAATTGCAGTGTTTGTCGAATTTTGCTCAAAATTAAAAATTTGGCGAAGACACGTTTTGTTTTCAAATTACTCTGTATCTGCAGTTAGCTTTTTATAATGCATATGTTAATGGAAAATCGTACCTTACGCACATTTTTGATGCAAGTTCTAACCTTCTAGTCATTACCACAACTGATATGAGTATCTCAACTTATTGTGGTACTGGCTAATCCGCGAGATATTATCTCAACATATGTCACAATAAAAACTAATGCTTTTTTCTGGAGTCAGCGACGAAAATCCAATCAGAATTCAATTTTGACCTACTTTTGCAAAAAAATAGTGGCAATGAGACGCCTTATGGGATGTACTTTCTTCGTTCGTTTTGTTGTTATTTCTGCGTTCGTTCGTTTGTCTTAGTTTTTTTTACGTTACAACTTGCACATGGCATGCTCTAGCGTGCTGGCAAGTACTGTCAAATGATGTAGCTTAAAAGACATCAATTATTACTGTATTATATCATTGCACAAATTAGTTAAGCTGCATTCATGCGGGCGACTTTTAGCTGCGAGGATTGGCATTTTGCCTTTTTTCTTTCTCAAATTGAGAAAGAAAAACAAAAGCAGTTAAGAAAGAAAAAAGGCAAATTGCCGATTCTCGCAGCTCTAAGTCGCCCGTGTGAATGCAGCTTTAAGAACAAAACAAAAATGGGCGTTGAGGGGCCCACTATATTTTAGAAAGTAAAGTGGCGAATAATTGTCCACATAATACTGTTCAAGTTATTTATTGTACAATTTGTCATGTACTCTCATATATAGGCCTATGCAATTTGTAACGTAACGTTGTAATGAAAAAGTGACCTCTTGCATTTGTGATGTTAGCTAAATTGTACAATGTACATCTCGCGACGTTGTCGCACAAAGGCTTTGTTTTATGACATTTGTTTACGATTCGCTTGGTTTTTCATAATTGCTCTTGTGGAGCGTTAATCCAAGAATGCTCGATTGCTGCTGCATTTTTCCCAAATCTTAATTGGTCTTTGCATTAGAACTTTTCACCAGCTATTAATTGTTGAAAAGTTGTTTGTAGTAATCATGAAGCTTCTGAGAACTGACTTCATCACAAATTTGTGAAATTGTGTTACAGGGCTTTATACAAACAGCCCTGTTAATTTGTTCATGTTGTATAATGCTTGTCACTTTTTATGGAAAGAATGTTTTGAATACATTCTTGTGTAATTATTTTGTGTTTTGTTAATTGTGTAGCGACCAAACCACGCGCAGCAGTTTGTGCGCTGGATTTAACGCAACATAATGAAAAGCCCATCTCGTATCACACAGTTGCACAATCAAAATTTATTTTTGTATTGCGTGTTACCCAATTCTAATGGGGTTAATCTTGCCTAAAGCATGTAATTAGGTACGGGATGCCTAAAATATAACCCAAACTCGTAAATTAAGTTCTAATTACCCAATTGTGGTTAGTTGCAGATGCCCAAAGAATGTGTTTGGGTGCGGGATGCCCAAAATATGATTTGGGGCGTATATAACCCAGACGTAAGCTTCTAAAAACCCAATAGTGATCGAGTTGCAAATGCCAAAACGTATTTGATAATATATCCCAAACTTTTACACCGATATATTAGGTTGTGATAGCCTATTACTTTTTGGGTATTTTCTACCCAAGAACATATGTTTGGGCAAAATTTGCCCAAAACCAGAAATTGGGGTTCTCAACCGCGATACCCAACTGCCTACCCAAACTTCTATTTTAGGTTGTTATAGCCTATTACATTTTGGGTATTTTCTACCCAAGAACATATGTTTGGGCAAAAATTGCCCAAAACCAGAAGTTAGGGTTCTTAACCGCGATACCCAACTGCCTACCCAAACTTCTATTTTAGGTTGTGATAGCCCTTTACATTTTGGGTATTTTCTACCCAAGAACATATGTTTGGGCAAAAATTGCCCAAAACCAGAAATTGGGGTTCTCAACCGCGATACCCAACTGGCTACCCAATTTTTTTGGGTAAACCCTACCCATCTATTTTTACAGTGTAATGCTACCTCCTAAATGATTTAAAGGTCAAAGTAACGCTTGGCTGAACGAAATTAGGCCTACGAAAATAAAACTAGCGACATGGCCACAATAATAAAGCAATAGCTACGCCTACGAAATAAATTAGAAAGGCTGAACCAAACAGCGGAAACTTCCTTGAAACTAAAAAAAGTTCGTTAGCCCTAACAAGACGAAATTTCCGGCAGAAAATAAGGAGAGACAAATACACAAATTACACATGTATGCACGTATACGAGATCTTCAGCAACGCCGTCGCGACATCATTACTATACAAAGAATTCTCAAAATTATGACGCCAGCAATGGACTATTGGAGGCAGCTCGATCGGCTAAACGTTCATTTTCTTCCTATGAGAGCAAAAAGAAGTAGCGCAAATGTCCCATCAAAACGAAGTGATTCACCATTTTTGCAGCCAATTCAGCTTTCCAATAACTGCAAATAAAATATAAATGGTGACAATTTACTTATGGCGCAGCATAGTAATTAGAGGTGAAATTGAGGACACAAGGCTCGAGGCCAAGGCCAAAGACACAAAAAAATTTCGAGGCCAAGGACAGACCCCCTCGAGGCCAAGGACACAGGCGCAAGTGTTTTCCAAAAAAAAAAGGTCTTCAAAAATTTTTTTTCAGGCGATCTCCACTTGAGGAAAACAAAAAAAGATCTTCGCAAAGTTTCCGCGAAGTTTCTGGCGTTTTCCAACAAAATTTCAACGGTTCAAAAAATAGTGCTGTCCTCGAGGACAGAGCAATTTTCGAGGACTTGAGGCTTCGAGGCCAAGGACTTCAAAATGTGTCCTAGAGGCCAAGGACGTCCTTGAGGACTCCACCTCTGATAGTAATTCTAATACATTAAATCGTTTTTCTCAATAGCAGTAATTACACTTTTTTAGAAAACTGACAAGCCGTTAACCCAACGGTGCACAACATGCGGCCCTAGAATCATACGCTAATAGAAATCCACTAATGGATATCATCGTAATGGCAATACCGGAACTTCTTCCGCTCTGCGAAGCTGTGCACAAAAGTAGAAGTTAATACAATACAAAAAAAAATCATTCTTTAAGTCACTGAACGCATTATGTTTCATGGCTTAACGTGGCCCATTCCGCAGTAAATCGCAAAACGGTTCACCGGAACAACTACAAGGCATAAAAATAATTGAAATAACTAGCAATGCAATCTCTCGTTAAATTAGGAGCTGTGCAATACAATCTTGGAAATGGATTTATTCGGCGTCTTGGAAAAGTGAAGTGACTTTTAGGTTGCTCAAATCGTGCAGGAAAATGCTTACCAGTTGAAACCGCTGAAGCTACACCATGCAGATAATTCTTGTTCACAAGCATGGGAGTTGGGAAGAATTTGACATGGAAAAGCAGGTATAAGAAGACAGAGAAATTCTTTACTCAGATTTGGAATCTTAAAACACATTAGTTTTTTCAGTTTACGTGCAATGCTCAAAGCTTAATTACAGGAACGTCTAAATATTTTCAATTTTTTATAACAAGCGAAAACTTTAGCAAAAAATATTTTACTGAACTTTTTAAGTCACTACTCGTCTGTTCATTTGCAGTAAGATAATGATCATTGATCAAGCCAATAACATACTTTTCACAAAAAAGCACAGAAAAAATGGCAAAGCAGCGGTGTAAAAATTGTGAGAAAAATTAGCTAGAAAAATTAACTGTGACGAACTTTTTAGTGCTTCCAAAAATCAATATATAAAATTATTACCATCTGAAAGTATTGAAGCTACACCAGGCAATAATTGTTGTTGGCAAGCATGGGAAGCCTAAGGAAGCATTGGCTCAGATGCAGAACCTAAAAACATACATATATTAATTTCGTTTGTCCACCAAACGAAGATTGCAACACTACAATTTTACTTTCCATTTAAATCAATCCATGTTTTACGCATTTTTAAATTGAACGAATGCAATAGTGTAGATTCTTTTCAAAGCTTACCATAAACAACTTCGTAGATTGATAAGAATCAGTCAATAAAGGTTAACACATTTGGGAATGCATTACTTTTCTGACTTCGTTTTGTGCTTTGCTCAAAACGATGAATCTCTGTTTCCACTGCCGACTTGATCAAGCTTCATATGCCTCGATTCCTACGTGGGAGCCTAGTCGGGATCTCCAATATTTTCAAGAGGTGATGGATGGCCTAAATTTTAAAATTATTTATTATATTTTGGTAAACTGAGAGGTTTTTTTTTGATTTATTGTTTTAATAATGTAAGAAAAAGACGCTGGCATTAGTAGTTTGCAGTGAACAAGTCTGGATACCGAAATTAAGCGAAAAAAAAACATGACTCAAACATTAGCTTAGTTAGGAAAACCTCAAGCAATTTAGAAGCATTGTATATCAATATACTAAAAATAACGTGCTTGGAAAAAGGCTATAGCATACTTTAGCTATCAATGGTACGCAAAAACAATTTATACGAACGTTTCGTCAAATGCTAAAAATCATTATTGTGGAAAATTTTCAAAATTGAAAAAGAAAAGACGCAACAGTGAACTATAGGTAACACTTATAACTATACTTAAAATTAAAAACCATTTAGACAGTTTCACCTCTAACCAGGATCATACTCTTTTCGTTGTATCTTCACAGTCAGTTATCTTCAAAAGATGTCATTGGCTGCGTTCACACTTGAGTTTCTCCAGGTTTCACGATGTGGTTTCAAACCTGATTGCAAAACCCACAGCGTTCACACATGCGTAAAAAGTGCGTTCACACTTGTCGGTTTCGACAACCAGGAATCGCGTTTTTGATATGTGTGAACGACCAAAAAGTCATGAACCTGGTAGTCGTGCCTCGGTTTTGAAACCTGAAAAATTTCAGGTTTGAAACCTGAAATGAGAGTGACATCTTGTAGGTTTACTTGCAGAGGATTTTCATTGCGCACATTCTGTTAGGCTATGTTTGTACTTCAAATTGTCGACAGTAAGGTTAGGCTAGTACCGGTACGTTTGCTAGCATAAATAACATTTTTAATGCATAGGCTTATCCTAATCGTATTGATTTTGTGTAGGTATAGGTTAGGCCTACTTTTAAAATGGTCAGCTTTGTTTCTCCAGCCTATGAATTATACACTAGGCTACTCAATTGTAGCTGGGTAAACTAACCTCACCACTGTTTTCTCTAAAGTGAAAAAATGAAAAATTTTTAAGGGCAAATTAGTAGGACTATTCTAATTTCTGTTAAAAAGTAAGAAAAGTTTTATGTGAAATAGGCAATGTCTGAAGATGTACTATAGTCAATACTGTATATTGAAATAAAACCAAAGTATCTTGCAATAGAAACTCAAATTTGAGGCAAAAATTCAAACAAACGTTGTTTCAACCTTTTCAAATAATGGGCAAATTCTCAAACAAATTGGCCTAGCCTTTATATAATGTAGGCCTGTTTGGGCAAATTTGCTATTCTGAAATTTATTGAGGGAACAGTAACCTAGTAACTTCGTTGTATGCTGCACATTTTTCTTTTGTGAAACCAGAGCAGAGTTTTATTTCTGCATGCTACATCAATTTATTTAATAATATATAATCAAAGTATAATAATAACGTGTATAGGAAAATTATTGTGTACAGTCAGGCAGTGTACGGTTTGGACAGCTGAAGAAATGAAAAGCAAATTTTGGCCATGTGTAGTTGACCTCCTTGTAAGAAGTATTGTATTGTATTTGCATAATTTTGTCTGCTAAAGGCTTCCTTGCGGTTAATCTTTGTAGGATATTTGCTGATTAGTCTAGACATTGCAGCATATTGAATAGGCCTATAAGCTAGTCATTTAAAGTTGTAAAAAGAAAAAGTTCTTTAAGTATGTTGTGTTTTCAATCCATACAATGTGTGGAATGTATTGTATCTCGCTGTTAAACTTTTTAACATCTTATTACTGATATTATGCCTATTTTTATTATAACTCAATCAAATATTATTACTGTAATTTGAGTTTTTGTCTTACGTTATTACAAACTTGTAACTGCAAATTTGTGATGTTAGATTAGGCTTACACTTTATCTCAGATCTATTGTTTGTTGCTGTAAATTTGTAAAGTTACCGGTATTGTAATAGCTCAAACACTCAAAAAAGTTGACATAAGGACTCTATGGAGCAGCACTGAAATAACCGAGTTGCTGAAAAGCTGGGCTGCAGAAGAAATACAAGAGATGTTGGCATCCACTAAAAGCCTCGAAGAAATATTTTTGAAAGTGGCAGCGAACATTCCTGGTAGAGATGCACAAAGCTGCCAGAAAAAGATACAGCAGCTTCAAAGGGAGTATCATAAATATAAAGATAGACTGAACCAATCTGGTAGTACATCTGACATTCCTCTGCCATTGTCAATAGCTGCACACTTTGACTTGCTGGATCAAATTTTAAGTGATCGACCTTTGACCACGCCTAGCACCTTGCAGACAGGTGCGGAAAAAGGTCAGTATGTTGGTGTTTACAAACCTAGAAGAAGTTCTGAGTTTATGGTGTTTATTTTAACTGTGCATGTTTAACTCACATGATTCTAATCTTTAGAATTTGTTTCTAATGGACATAGGCCAAGTAAAATTGCAGGAAATTTTGTGCCATATACGCTAGAGTGCTTATTTTTTCACCAAAAATTTTAATTTTTTTCCTGCATGTTTTTCAAGTGTTCATTTTGGAGGAAAAAAAATCAACAAAAAAAAAACTTTTGAAGAAAATTAATACTTGGGGAATTCTCCAGAGCAATTACATGAACCGCTGTGAGAATAAACATTTTTGGTTGTAACTTTTGCATTTTTAAAGGTAGTATCCTCTCTAATTTGACTATAAGGATGCCATTAATAGCAGTAAAAACTTGTTTCCTTGTATCTAATTTTATGTTTTGCAGGTATTTCCTATTTTTGGCAAAAAAAATTTGCATTTTAGCACAGGAAGACTCTCTTTTGCTCAACAACATGCAAAACCAATATTAATATAAGCAAAATTGGTAATCAATGCACCAGTAGTAAGAAGTTATATATAGGGGTCATTCATGCTCAATTCAAAATGGCTTGTCACCATGTATCACCAAACATGGATATTTTTCTTAAACTTAAAGAGTATCACACAGAATAAAAAATAAAAAATTTTTTTTGAATACCTCAAGTGGTTTTCAACTTATAGCAGTTTGAATTTTTGGCCAGTAGAGGGAGATTTTGCTCCCGAGTTTTGAAAATAATGCTGTAATTCCATTTCTGAAGCAGTCTAATGCCTAAAAATAGCTACATATTAGTTTTTGGGGTCAAGGAATTCATTTTTGATGTCATAATTGCAAAAATATGACTGCTTCATGGTGAAAAATTGATTTTAAATTTTGATGAGAGCCCAACTTTGGGGGCAAATTTCGGGGTGTAGGCGCAGCGCTGCGACAAAAACTTTTTTAACTAAATGTACATTGCTCATACTTTTTGGAAATATAACAGTTTTTTATTGGCATCTGAACTGGAAAAGGTTTTTGTTTGGATAGTTAATTCTAATAAACCTGCAATTTTAATGGTTTTATCACTTCGAAAATTGTCGGGATTTTCTGAAAAAAGTTTGGCTAACTAGTTTACTTGTTGTGTGAGGTAACTACAGTATAATTTAGGTACTGTAAATAGAAAAATCATTCTATCTATATATCACCAATAGCTCAGTCAATCATGATACTGTATGTGGAGTTTTAATAAAAAGTTCAGTATTTGTTCGGAGGCAATAATTTCTTGTCAAAGACCCAAAGCGATATCTAGTTCAAGGAATAACCAACTAACAGCATTTATCAATGTTCTAAAGTATGAAGTTCCTATTTTGCATAGCTAACTATCTTGTAATGCCAGACAAGATTTATTGAAAGATGAAGCAGCTACAGTTTAATAGTGTATTTATCATACCTGTATTCCTTGAGGGTAGGTTTTTACCCGTTCTCATTGAGAATAGCCTTCTAATAGTTCTAAACTGCTTTTTAAAGTCTGTGTTATCCTTTCAAAAATATTTTTAACAACATTATGAAAAATTCTAGTTCAGGATTGCCTAAAGTTTTCAAGGTGCGGACCACATTACATATTTTTCTGACCTTTGACAAGCCGCACAATCCTTATAAAATGATTGGATAATTTTTATCGTGAATACTGCTCATTTAAGTTTGGCATCGTTGTCCTTATTTCAAATTAAATAATTTTTTAACCAGAGTTAAGCTATAATAAAGATAAAGTTTGTTTTATGTTCACCAAAAATTAAAGTTAGCTCAATTATGTGAAAGAACTTTTTCTTACTCCACAAACACAGTCCTGTTTGTTCCAAAGCACCATCATATCCAGATTTTGTTAAGGAAGAGGCTTCATAAAGATAACATTTTTCTGTGTCAAAGTTTCAAGTTCAGTATCTAGCACCCAACGAGTTGAATAAACTGCTGTGTGTTTAAAATGCATCTTGAACAACATAAGGCTTGTGTCCCAGATGCTGGGTGGTTTGTATGATTTCTTGGAAAAAATAGTCTGTTTAGCAGTTCAGTTTTAACGCTATTTGCAAGAAACTTTCTTTTTAACACCATTTGCATGATTCTTCAGTTGACCACTCGGAACTCTTTTCATTAAAAATGCCTGTTCCTTTCTACTCAGTAATTCGAAAACAGTCAATGATTCCGGTCCAACAAAATGTTTGAGGCGTTTTGCCCCAAAATTTTCTGTTTTAGGCATTTGTTGGCAATGAGGACAAGTTTAGTTCTGTTATTTTATGACTGCACTTGCCATTTTATTTTTTTGTCATGATCTGCTACTCTGGTGCTAAACAAAGTCATTAGCACAAGACATTCACTCCACTATTGAAGATGGTCTTTGAGTTTAATGTTGGCAGCTTCCACCATCTCAATCGTTCCTGGGTCTCTAGCTTGAGTTTTTGCCTTGTCCAGCTGTTGCAGCGAATCCAGATCCACCTGGGGTGCATCTGTGGCGTTTGTTGAGCTCAGCATTGATTCGTCAAACATCAAAAAATTAGTGTCTGACACCACCAGTGTCAATTCTGGTATCAAAAAAGGAGTGGTGGTACAGGTAAAAAAGTTTTTTGAATGACCGTAATTGGATTTGGCATGTCGCCATCTTACACTAGAACTTGTTTCTGGGGCAGCATGCATCACAGTTTATGGAAGTAGGGGGTCTTCGCACAAAAGATGTTTCGCCATCCTGGCAGATGTATGGCGGTAAAATATTCTTCAAATTTTAAGCTACCAAAGTTTAGCTCACCCTTTTTCTGAAATTTGCAAAAAGAAACTGTTATGTCTTGCGTATGTACATAATGAAACAGCTTCACTGAGGGAAGACTACTCTCATATCATTATTATATCTTGGTGGATCAGTGTCGAGTCCAGTTCCAATTTATGCTCCTGTGGCCCGTCAGCAAGCTCGCTGGATGTCAAAAATCATTTATACCATCAAGATAGCTTTGTTTTGAGACCAGCTTCAAGATTTTTTTTGATCGTAGATGTTTGATTCCATTCAAAATTTTGCTACATTTTTATCTCTTTTCTATGTGAAGTTCTGGCAATGCTCTACAAACGCCACAGATGCACCCCAGGTGGATCTGGATTTGCTGTAACTGCTGGATGGCGCAAAAACTAAAGTTGGAAACCCAGGAACAATGGAGATGGTGGAAGCTGCCTACGTTAAACTCAAAGACCATCTTTGGTGCTTGAGTGAACGTCATGTGCCAATGGCTTTGTTTAACGCCAGAGTAGCAGATCGTGACAAAAAAGAAAATGGCAAGTGCAGTCATAAAATAATTAACAGAACCAAACCCGTCCTCATTGCCAACAAATGCCTAAAACAGAAAATTTTGGTGCAAAACGCCTCAAACATTTTGTTGGACCGGAATCATTGACCTTTTTCGAATTGCTGAATAGGAAAAAACCGGCATTTTTAATGAAAAGAGTTCCGAGTGGTCAACTGTAGAGTTATACTTGTTGCTGAAGGAAATAGTCATACCCATTAAGGTGGTTAATGACTGCGCAGATAGATCCCTCGTGCTGGTGACTAATTGTCATATTGATAGCATAGGCGTGATTTTTTGTTGATTAAGCAAATTCCAAGGGGGCGAAATGTTTTTGCGAAGTTTAGTGAAACTTAATGATTCTATTTCAGTCTGGAATTTTGCCCTCAAATTTAGGTGAAGACCAAAAAAGGTCTTCGCCACATTCTGGGTCTATCTCAGTCCGGAATTTCAGAATTCTTGTTGCCAAGTGGGTATCACTTGCCAGAAAACCGAGAGGGCCAGACATATTTTGCCCCCTTTAGTATTAGACCCAAGGGGGCACCGCCCCCTGGCCCCCCCAAAATTGACGCCTATGACTGATAGGATAACCATATCAAAAAAACTAAAATTCCATCTCTACCAAGAAGTTACCAAGCTGAGATCAAGAATGAAAATAGGTGAGAAGAAGGGATTCTCAATCTCAAATAAGTTCATGAAACAAATAAACTGCTCGTTTTAAACCGTGTGTTTATCATTGGTGTTTTAATAGATTGTTGGTTGCTAAATTTTTACTGCCAGATATTACTGAATGTTAGTAAAGCAGGTAATTTACTTGCTTTAGCAGATTGGAAGTTTCATACTGATGTATTTTGATGTTTTATGTGTTCAAGATTCTAATATGTATGACTTGTTATAAAAAAATATTGAAAAATTTAGTTTTTTCAAAATATTGAAAAAAGTAAAGCTTTAAGACCCTATAAATGTATTACAGACTCATATAAACATGGCCTTTGCGCAAATTTTGAGCTATAACACAACACTCCACCACCAATAGATAAGGAGATACAAGCATAAAAGGGGTAAAATTCCCCACCCATAATCAAAAACCCCTAATTGGTGGTGAACCACCATCAAACGATATCTGATGACTCTCAAACTTCTCGTGAGCCTAGCTGAGTGGTTTGGCAACTTTTTAGAAGACTTTATGAAAATCGATAACATTCACTCAAAATTGGTACACCCTAATGGTTATCCACAATTTCTAGTAGAACTGCATTTGGAAACCACCTAACAATAAACTTGAAACTTTTCAACATTTCAAGCTGTGGCATTGATGTAATTTGAATTAAAATTGCAATAGAATAACTGCTGATCTGAAAAAGATAAACTTTTAAATAATGCAACTTCACCAGCTAGCAAGATTTTAGTAGAGCTCTAGATCTTTTCAAATTCAAAATGAGCTTTTATCCTAAAAGCAAATAGTACAGATAGACTGATAGTACAAGTGGTACCGGGTCCACGACAACTGACCGCGACAAACTGACCACAAACAAACTGACTGCGAACAACGCCGATTGGCTGAAAAGGGCGATCCTAAATATATTTTTACTATCCCCAGAGCCATCTTGCCCAAACCCTCACTTTGTGATGAAATCACTGCGACGAAATCAGTGACGAAATCACTGTAACAAAATCGTCGCTTCGCGGTCAGTTTGTTCACGGTCAGTTGACTTGGCTCAAGTGGTACCATGCTGTACCTTGGTAAAGGTATAGGTTGTATTTCAAAGATCATGGATTTTCATAAGTATATACTTGCTGTCTATGACAATATATGAACATAAGGTGTTTTGGCGTTTTGAAGCTAGAAATTAAATCTTTACAAATTTCTAATTGTGATGCCAAACCATGTAGCATGTTTAAAAAGTTTTTAGATCAAGTTTGTTTGTTTTTCTCTTGTGAAAAATGTTGGGAAAAGTTTATAAAATGGATCTTCATCGAATTTAAGCTTTTTATTACTTGCCATGTTCAAGATATTGTAATTTAAAGTTAACAATTTTCCTCTTTTTAATATTACAGGTTTGCAACTTTTGTGATTAAAGATTTAATTTTACATATGCTTGGATATTTTTCTATCTAAAAAGCTGCTCATTGTATATATTTGACTGTACTTGGTCATGATAACAACACTGTATCAAAACACTCATTGCAAGTTGAGAATTCAACCTGTTTAGAATATGCTGGTTGCTTAAATAGCCATGCGTGACGTTTTTGAGAAAAAATCTGCTTTTTTAACTTTCGCAATATTTATATTGTTTGCAAGATAATCGTTTAATCCCAGCCTGATATGGTTAAAAAGCTTATAACTTTTTTTTCTAAATTCTATTGTGTTTAGATTTTTAGGCGTGAACAAAGGTTGACCTGGAAAGGCGCACGATGCAAGAGTTTTCCAAAATTCCAATATTTACTATCTACGTGAAACACAGCAGCTTTTTCCCCAAGTGTGTAGTGGTACATGATTAAACAATTTTGATTGCTACATAGCGTTCGCGTTATTGCGTCTCGTAGTACGGAAGGAAGCAATTAAAAGTTCGCACATTTGGTTTGAGAGTTTGTTAAAATGTATTTGGCATTAATATCTTCATGGTTTTTGTTTAGACCCAATTTCCTGTCATACTTTTGAATAGTCGCAAAACTCGCAAGCGTACCTTCTTCTAGTTGTGTTTTCTGCTGATGTTACGCTTGTAAGCTGGTTTGATAAACGTACCAAATTTCTATTTCAACTAAACTAGTAGGTATACGCATGTTTGCCTACAGTAACAGGCTCAAGATGGTAATTGTTCGCCTACTTAACAGTACTTTACTTGAACTTGTCAATGATGTACAGTGCAGTAATAAGCTAAATGATTAGGCTATTACGTAATTTTAACGATTTTTTATGCTTTGGTGGTATGGTGATGAATTTTTGTGATCACTTCTGCATCATTTAATAATTAGCATTTGTTCACTAAAAATTGACTTTTGGTCATTTTGAATGAAATGGTTTAACTTTTATCTACAATTCAGAGAAAACTGTGGTCATTGATTGAAAAAATAAACTTAAGTGCTGAGCTGGTACAAGATTTTTTTACATCAGTGGTTTCCAGATAAAATTCAGAGTATGCCAGTTGCCAAGAAAGTGTCTGAATTTAAAACAATATGCTAGATGAAAATGTAACCGATTGTGTACAGTATAGTTATTTATCTGTTCCTTTGAATCACACTGATATTCTTACAGATTGTTGGCTTCCGCACAGGAATTTGTATTCCGTATTACATCATTGGTGACAGCGCTTATCCCCTCAGACCGTGGTTAATGAAACCGTTTCGAGAAGGTGCTACACGAAATGAGCTTATTTTCAACCAGGTAGATGCAATTTTGCATGAGCTTTGCCAATCTTTTAGCGATCCTTTTGTAATTATTTGCTGAAAACAAATTCCAGCTACCAACGACTTAATTCCAACTCAGAGGCGTTGCTAAGGATGGTGGCACCCGGGGCGGGATTCCGTGGTGGCACCCTTTTCCGGTCCAAAAATAGGTGAAAACCAAAAAAAAAAAAAAAGGTCTTCGCTGCAAAATGAGTCGGTTTTCAGTCCAAAAGTACCATGTGAAATAAAGGTCTTCGCCTAAAAATCGGTGGGTTTTTGGTCCGAATGAGGATGAGGACCAAACAAAGTGAAAAAACAAAGGTATTTACCACAAATTGGTGGAGTTATGGTTTCACGTCATAATATGGTGTCACCCCAAAATGATGACACCCGGGGAGGGCCGCCCCCCCTAGCGACGCCATTGTTACAGGTACCAATGACTCTAGTATCTTATTCTAGTATTAGGATTACTCGTTACGGTCCTTTTAATGATTATTGATAGCTTTTAATTCTACCTTAGGAACTAGCAATGCACTGCAGTTTAATTCAAGCACCCTTTGCTATGGCAAGCGAGTGCTACAAGATTGGTAAATCATTTCGAGATTTACCATATTCATTTCAAAAACATGAAGCATTTTTCATTTTTGAATGTTGGCTGCAGTGATGTTAAATTTTTTAAAGCCAGTAATACAACCATGTTTTTTGTTGCAGAAGTTGAGCTCCGCAAGTCAAGTGGTTGAGCAAGCTTTTGGGCGACTAAAGCATCGCTGGCGTTGCTTATTAAAACGATGTGACGCTGGCGTGGATAATGCTATAAAAATCATCGGTGCATGCGTTACGCTTCACAACATTTGTGAAATGAGGGGAGAGTTTTTTAATGACGAAGAACACCGCGCTGGGCTTGATTCTGATGGAGCGCCACAGTTTCCTGATGATGAAGATTTTAACACCACCGAGGTTGAACGCATCAGAAATCTCATAAAAGACTATCTATCAACTTTGGCTTCTTCGGGTTGTTATCTTTTGAAGGTGGTCTACGGGCTACCACCAGTCTCAGCTGTACAAAATGGCCACATTTAATGTGTTTCATGTTTGTAACTAATAGAAATTCAAAATGGTAATATTTTGTTTTTAAGCTCGATTTTGCCTGTGGAATGCCGATATTTTTAAGTGTTCTTCATCCTGTAAAGTAAGGCATGTCACCAATTGACAATTCGTGTTATGATTTTTAATTTTTGCTTCTGAGGTACTGCAAAATTCGCCCGGAAAACGTAATATTACAGAGCAATTGAAATAGCATTTAAATTTTAACCACTCCGTTTCTTTCTGATATTATTCTAACCTCCAGTGCCTGTAAATATAGGTAATCGTGTTACGTTCACTGGTGTTAATCGAGAATGGTAAAAGAATGAATGCAATACTAAACATGAAGTGCTTGACCTTGATTGTGAAGATTATTTGTTACCGCCCTATCCATACATCCCAACGTTCTTGACAGAATATTCAAATGCGTCCAATTTTCAATGCTATATACAGCAGAGGTAGAGTCGAGGACACAAAAAAATCCGAGGCCATGGATAGTCCTTCCGAGGACAGACCCTCTGGAGGCCAAGGACACTGGCACAAGTGTTCTCAAAAAAAAAGGTCTTCAAAATTTTTTTCAGGCGATCTGCAAAAGAGGAAAACAAAAAAGGTCTTCGCAAAATTTAGCGAGGTTTCCAGCGTTTTCCAACATAATTTCAAAAATAAACAAATCAAGTGCACATCACACTATATGGGTATCCTCCAATATAAACCCTCGAGGAAAGGATCTGCTAGCGTATTGTGTTAGTGCGGAGCTGAATTTCTGTAATGTAGGTATTAAACCAACATTCAGAACTAAAACGCGTGAAGAGGTTCTAGAGTTAACCTAGGTAAACCGGTGTGCGTGGGATCGAGTAGTTGGCTAGCATGTTAGCAACGTGCTATCATTCTCAAATCACGTGTATATCTTTTTTATTTATTTCTGTCAAGCGCAAAAGCGCTCATAGAAAAACGAAAAAAAACAAAAGACACACACACACAAAAAAAAGGTTTTGAACTAAATCATATGAAGCTGCTTGCCCTATGCAAAAGTCGCTTCGTAAGAAAGATAACATTTGGTGGAATTCTGAGCTAGCAGGCCTTCGAAAAGAGGCTCGCAATGCTTGGAGAAAAGCGATTAAAACAACAAGAAGATTGGGAGGCTCAAAAGCTCGGCCTAACCTACTTCAAAAAAGCTGTTAGAAGAGCAAAGCGCGATTCATGGCATAGCTTTCTAGGAGCATGAATAGTCAAACACCAACGGTTGGGTTGGTTAAGATTTTTCGAAGGAATTAAACGGTGCGTGTTAGCTACGTCATTAAACACAACGGAGAATTCACGAAGTCTCCACTAGAAAGTTTCAACTATCTACTCAATATCTTATCACCGAGTAGCCAGCAGGGGTGCCGGAACGTCGGAAGGGCAAAGGGGGGCAGCTTTTTCAAAGGGCACTTTCAATAGGCCTACTGTATGTACACAGTCATTACCACCAACATTGCTCTCTAATGCTGTCAAACAATTAAACACGTTAACCAAGTCAGAATACTGAATACCTCGCAAACACTAGGCCGAAAAAATAATAAAAAACGAATTATCAATTAAGTAAGGGTAGGTTCAGCCATTGGAGGTTTGGAGGCAACGTCCCATAGCCGGAGGCAAGGCACAATTTTTTGTGCAAAAATAACTTAAGTTTAGGCCTATTTTAACAAAATTTAATGCTTTTCAAACGTGGTATAGGAATTAGCAGTGCAAAAACATAATTAAATTGGCTGCGCAAATGGGCTATGAGGGTGGTGGTTAATGTTAAAATATCAGCCTTTTTGTTGCAAACTGGTAGCTTATGAAATAAAACAAAATTGCAAGTTGTAACCTGATTCGTCTACATCTACAAAGATAATTTTGTAAATGTTCATGGCCGTTTCCCACCGGTATTTTACTGTTAAGTATGAACTAGAAATGGATTTTACTTCAGTTATTGCAGTGGATTTTACGAAGATTTTTCTTTTATTTCTCCGAATTCTGAATTTAAATAAACCTAAACAAAATTAACATCTTGCTATAAGCCAGCACCAGTTATCTGATTATTTGTTTGGGTTACAAGCATTAAGCCTGGTAAGCTTACTCCCCTAGCCTGCTATAGCAGTAATCTAGTAGCTTTGCTGCTGGTGTTTCCTATAGCAACTTAAACAGCGTAGCTGAATCGTTCATACACAAGTTTCTAAAGTTTTCACCACTTCCAACGTTCACACACAGGTTTAGGTTTTCAAACCAAATCACGAAACCTGCTGCGATGGAAGAAGCGCGAAACCTGGTTTCATCACCTAATACGTCACGAAATTGCGTTCACACATGCATGAAGTATCGTTCCTAGTTGCGAAAACCGCTATGTGTGAACGCAGCCATTGTCAATGTAGCGAAAAAAAAGCGAAGGTAGAATATTAAAAATGATTCACCTAAAACAAAATGACGCAAAGAAACTCTAGTGTACTTTAATTTGTCGATCGTAAGATCAGCACTATAGTGCACTTTAAGCGTTACGTAAGATCAACTCTAGTGTTACGTAACATCAACTCTAGTGTACTTTAAGTGCTATTTCTAGGATATCGTTTTGGGGTTGTTGGAAACCGAAAAAAAGAATTTTTGCTGGGACTTAATTTTCCCATGACTGCATTGCAGACAATAACGGCATAAAGCCAGGCATAACGATGTCTAGATTCTTTTGTGTCCTCTACTTTACGTACCTCAAAATAAGTCAAGTTAATGTTATCACTAATAAGCAAAATTAAAAAGTTTTGAATTTTTTTTCTTAAACCAACAGGTATTTGCACACCTGCCTCTAAAAAATCAAACCATGAAACGATCAAAAGTGTTATGGATACTTGGGTCCTTTGGTAAACTGTTCCCTTAGCTCTAAATAACAGCAATAATAACAATATATGCAAACTATATCCCCCTAGAGATAACATCAACAACTGTGTTTGCAATCGACTAAGAGGCCATAGTAACATAAAAAAAAAGCTTCACAGAAATGAACTCAGTAAACAACAGAGGTATTAAGTCTATGGTAATAAACCTGCAAAATACTGGCATAAATAGTGGTAACATCCTCAAAGGCTTAATTTAAATAACGTGCAACAACAGAAATATTATTCAAAAAAAGTTCCGTAGTATTTACTGGTAATCAATATGTGATTTCTCAGCATAAAAAAATCACTAGGACAACTGTAAGTAAATAACACAAAAACAATATGTTAACAAATGAAAGGCAATCGTATTTTCAACCATGATGTAACCAATTAGACAAGTCAACTTCAGCAAGTACTGTGCAAGACTCAATCAATAGCTCCACCAACTGATATCGCACAGTAGCTTTAGCAATAAAGAATCACGACGTACGCAATCGACTTGAATGCACCTCATCTTTAGGTAAATCCTCCAACAGTATATTTGTAAAGTTAGGAAAGTTTTAGTGGCATTAAAATAGCTATTTTGTTCTAAAAATTTTAACATTGACCAGCATCTGAAAACTTTGCGTCTTAACTCTAAACATTGCTTGTGATTCACTTCAATTGCACTAGTTTGCTCAGCATTTCTTTAGTATTGTTTCAGTTTTCAGTACCGGAATTTTCAGAACCAGCGTTTTAGTACCGGCATTTTCAGGACCGGCAATTTTCAGTACCGGCATTTTCCAGTAGCCTACCGGCAAATTCCAATATCGGTACTAGCATTTTCAGTACTGGCAGTTTCCAGTACTGGTATTTTGCAATGACCAGACTTCACATCCAGGGCTAATTCATATTCACTAAAATGCTGTAGTTGAAATATTTACAGAATTTTAACCCCAGCAATAGCCCTTACTCCAATCATAAACTTAACCTTAAGAAAGCAAACCAAAATCATAAATGTACTGAAAATTAATTATTTCTCATCTCATTCATGAAAATAATTATTTTACAGCAAACTATTCACTTGGGAAATTAAGAAAACCTTGATTTTGTGGGTACCAATTAGGCTGATTAATTACACACTTCTTTAAGCCATAAAAACCAGTAAGTTTTTCCTGAGGCCAGATTTTAGGCTATTGAATTACCAGTATTAGGTTGTCTTTTTTGGTGATTATAACCTAATTGTCAAAAGTTTTTAATTAAACTGAAAATGGCAATTCAATAATCGCCAAGAATGCTCTGCAAATTACTTGCTATTTTATGTACCATACAGTAACACACATTTAACTAGCGTTTTTTATGTTTCTTTTTAAGTCCACGCTGGCTATGTTTTAAATTGTTCTTAAATTTGGAGCAAAAATGAGCCTTGAGTTTTTATAGCAAAAAAAATACAGTAAACAAAAGCATCACCAAGCCAGCAACATGATCCCTTACCTTGCTTGCTCCTTTGCTTTAAAAATAAGTTAGTGCAAACCTGCATAATATTGTGGCCCTGTGGGAAATTTTGAAACATATCCCCATTCGTTTTTCAGCTCTCTTCTTCAAAACATAAGATACGGTATAGGCTATCATATCATGCTAGCTTGACTACAATCGATTACTTAACAATATCACTGAACAGATAAACTACAAAATTTATTGTTTATGGAAAAAAGTCTTGCTTTGTGTAGACTTTTGAGTAGCTAGGCTGGCTATTTCGGTTGCTTTGACCAAATTTCACTTTAAACGTTCTATACACCTATCTTTTTTTTGAGAATTTGACTGACAATCTAGCATGCGAGATAACTCTAAGCAGCAAAATATTAACGGCAATACAATTACTTTATACCTGCAAACAAACTTTTTGCCTGATGTAAACTATGCGCTTTGAAAAGCAACATCAAAAATATCAATGTGATAGCAAATAGGCCATAGGCCTACTTTTAAACTTTTACCTCAAATGCCTTTTACAGTCATTGTTCCTTCAAATTTCTGGTTAGATATAGCCCGTCTGCTATTTCTTCAAAACATATTTTCAAACGAGCATGTGAAACGCCCTAAAGGCTGAGAAAAGCCGATTTTTGAGGTTTTCCTCCATTTAAGCCATTGCATTTTATTCAGCCAACTCAGATTTGGCGCAAAAAATTGACCTGAAAAGTCACGTGAATGCAATAAAATCACGTGAGTGAAACCCTCCTATACACGAGTATACTACAGTACTTACTGTATGCATGGTCACTACACCAAGAAAATGGAGAAAAAAACCGAATGCCACAAAAATTAAACAAGCTATTATAAAGCAAAAGTAGCTATAAAACAAAATTTACAGTCAATTTGTTTTGAAATGTTGAGCACTAAATCCGTTAGGAAAATTAAACATAATTGTGAAATTACAGCTTTTTGAAAAATATACGACTGCATAGTAATCAATTAGTGATATATTCTCTTGTTAAAGAAACTCATAGCCAGCCAATATTAGCAAAAATCGCAAAAATAATTTTTGAATGTTTGTAATTTGCTGGTTTAATGTATCCATTGCCGAAAGATCAAAGTGCTTTTGTAAAAGAAAAAAAAAAAAGAAAACTAGCCTGAAATCTCTTTATTGTTTTGATTGATTTGTTTTAAATGCAGCAATGAACAAATGTTTTAATCTTTTAGCTTGTGTTGACATGAGACTGAATCTGAAACCAACACTTATTGACAAATGCTCAAAGCCGTTCTGTCAATTTTGCCGTCTTTTTCCCCTGAACAGTTTTACTTTGAATAAGGATGCAAATTATTTGATTCATGAATTCATTTGCAACGTTTGCTGTTTGATCAAAATATTACTATGAAAGCTCAAATCCGTCTAGCCAAATTTTACATCAAAAAGCAACAAAAAACATTTAATGTCTACAGAAAAAGAAAACGAGCTTTTATTTACTTTTGCAGGAAACACAAAAATTATCTGCTCTATTACGCAATATTCAAAATTTTCAAATAATTTTACATTGGTTTTCAATGGAGTGGATACTTATAATCGCTGCGGAGAAAAATTAAAATTAGCTGTTTATTCTGGCGTGGCGCATTACTAGTGTGCGGCAAAATTATTTTTAAGTTTCTCAGCGAAAAAAAAAAAAGCTTAGTATAAAAGTACAACTGCACTTAGTCGCCAAAATTTATTTCATCAGAAACAGATTAGGTAAAGGACTAATCAGCTAGTAAACTTTCTATTGTTTGGTAATTATTGAAACCACAATTAGCGATGGTTATGTAATTACTTAAAGCCTGCAAAAGAAAATAAACTCAAAATTTTTTTCGGGGTTTATTATATAATCAAACGTATAGCAACATTGGTTTTGGGTGCTCTGGAGACAGTTTAGGTAGATTTTATAGATTAAAGTAAGGTCAAAATATTGGGTTAGGTCAAAATTTTTCAAAATTGTAAGTGGTCAAAAATTCTTTGTAAAAAGCAAAAAAAAAGCTTTGTTTCTTCATTTATCTGGATTTTTTAGAACCAATAAAAAGTTATGGGCATTTTTATACATTTTTAAATGAAGTTTTCCTACTCAAAATTCTGCAAATAGTTGGAATATGCCGCAATACAATTGCGTGAGTTAACTTTTGTATAAAAATCATTTTATAATAGCGCGAAAATCATTTTTTTTTAAACTAAAAGCAAATTAAGAATGCTAGCCTCAGCATGAATAAAGTAACTAAGAACACTATACGTACGAATTCAAAAATCAAAAAGTCAATTTTTATTACACAGTACCGTATATCACAATTAATCAACCAGATATTTGAAATATTAGAACTGCACTACTTTGCTTTTACATCTATAGCAATAGACAAAACTTTTACACAACGCAACTTTGTACCAAGCAAGATTGAAATTGTGTCAATGTATTTTCCAATAAAAATTTAAAAACAAATGCGGCCGAAGCTTCCTGAAATTTAAGAACAGCAAATTTCAATCCAAAATTTAATGGTTACTAAAAAACAGTGTAATTGAAAAGAAAATGTGTGGAGATTCCTCGGTTTTTGTCCAGCAGCGATTAGTTACTTTAATCACAAAACTGACTGATTGATGTTTCTTTCTAAATGCTGCTACTGAGAAGTGAAGAGAAGGTTACCTGCTTCAAACTTTCGTGAATTGCGATTCACAAATTTTTTTCTTCAATCAAAATTTGAAGCTCAATGAGGCCAAAACGGTTTAGATCAAAATAAAGTCAAAATTTAGCTAAAATAAAGTCAAAATTAATATTTTTAAGTCAAAATGAAACTGGCCCTAGTAAAAATACAAAAATGACGATGATAAATAACAAAATAATGAACTGGCTGCATTTTTATTGCTTACTGCAAGCAGCAAACACTGGTATAGGCTTTGATGGTGATTGCACTTTTGCACAAAGCTTAGTCTTTCTTTTTGCCCAGAAATTTAAGAGCATTTTAGTCGCAAGCATCAGTACGGCACCACGCTATAATAAATAATCTTGAAATGCTTAATGTTTTCTCCTCAACGATTTGAAATATTCACTGCATTGAAAACCAATGGAAAATGTTTTGAATTCCACATAGTGCGTAGTAGAGCATACAATTTTTCGTTTTTTTTTTCAATAGTAAATGAAATTGAAAGCTGTTGTTTTTCTGTTGACTTGGAATATTTTTTGTTGTTTTTTTGCTATAAAATTTGATTAAACCGGAGTTTGGCTTTAATGTATTGAACAGTACGGTAACTGCATATGCATAAAAATTTGCTTAACCAACATGACAACCATTAACTAACAATATATACACTGTATATTTACTATAATTCAACCTGTTAATCATAAATTACAAAATCTACCTATTTGCTAACCGGCCAGTTGGTCAAGCGGTAACGCATTTGTTTCTGAAGGTCTAAGGTTCGAATCTCGGGCGGGTCAAAAGCGGACCCAGTGTTGCCAACTACTCTCCACCGCTGCGTCATGTTTTCGGTTGGAGCTGTGCTGCTCAGACTCAATGAAGCGGAAATGGGTTTCCACGAACTTGTTACACGCTTTGGCGTAATACAGCGAGTATAATGAAAAAATTGATTATAGTATTTATTTACTAGCAGAAAAGGTGTTTTGGCTTTTGAACAACTGCGAGCATATTTGATTCAGTTTCAGATAATCTGTTGAATTTTTTTGCTGTATTCTATTGCTATAAAATGGCGTCATTGATACTTGCTCTTGTTGGTGAAGTTATTGCTGAAGGAACTGCTGTTGCTCTAATCGAAGGAGCTGCAACTGTTGCTACTGAAGCGGCGGTTGAAACTGCCTGCGTAGAAGTAGCTCAACACGGAGCTGCAACTGTTGCTACTGAAACGGCGGTTGAAACTGCCTGCGTAGAAGTAGCTGAACTCGGAGAAGCTATTTTTAACGGAGTTAAAGAAGTTTCACGTGGGATTCGATTTGTTGCACAAGCAACAACGAAAAGTTTGGATAAAAAATGCAACTCTCGCGGAACAAAAACTGCCACTGACTACGCTGCAGGCAAAGATAGAAAAGGTTAAAAAACAATGGTCAAAAGATCCTATATAAATGTACATAACCCCTAATTATAAATAACATCGTTTACTAACCGAAACATAAAATCTTGTACTGTTTTTGTTTTCTTCTGTTTTTTTGGTATACCAATGCAGCTGAAAAGAGCTCAATAATTAAGAGTTTCTAAATTTAGCAGTGAAATAAATTATAATTTGATCTGATTTCTGATCATTAACCTTTATTCACTTGAAGATACCAGAAAGAAAATGACGCTCCTTGTAAAATCCCTTGAGCTCTTTAAATATTCATATTATGTTAAGAATTTCTAAATTAGGCTGCTGTAAATGATATCAAAATTTTGTTTTGTATGTTACAAACGGTCAAAGTTGCTCAATTAGAAGCAAGCCTCGCTTGATCAATAACTAATACTGCACTTTTTTCAACCTCTCAATTACTGCTTAAAGCGCATCTCCAATATTTAATAAAAAGAAAGACGACTTTTGCACTGCAAATATTGTTTTTAATATGAACACCCAATATTCTATTTTAACTTGATCAGCGCTATCTTTTAATGACCACCGGAACCAAGACATTGAAATAGGAGATTTGCTAGTAATAAATGAGTGCTGATTTGCCTTATTAATTGATGAATATTGTGCAATAAAAGTTTCAGAAGAGTCGACTTCAACGCTTTTTTCGTTTAAAGCTTTTCGGACAGAAATCTTTCAGCAGCGATCTAGCTTTGCCTGATTTGAACATTAACCTTAGGTTACTCATCCTTTTTCACTCTATTGGCTCCTCAACAGCAGGGCTTCTAAAGCCTACCATAGTTTTTCGATAATAACTTGAAAACTACATAAGCTAGAAAACCCAAAATTTCACTGCATGGTGGTAGATCATTCACTCATCATTCAAAATACAAAAAAAAAGTTTGGAATTTATTCCCGAAAGTTTATAAAACATGGATTTTATTTCAGGTGGTCAAGTTTCTGATCATAAGCGCTGACTTAATTAGCGTTAAAGGGATTATAATAGTTGTGCGGAGATATGGTTAGGGGTCCAAGTGCGATTGTGGTTGATTCGCCGTGAGAAGCGGTAACGGTAGTAATTAAATTAGCGACGTACACAATACGCCTAACGCGGGTCGACGAAATTATTGAGACATGATTATTAACCTACAGCTTAAGCGCGAACAGTTTTATCTTTTTACTTGCAATGAGCACTGTCAGTGAACTTGTCGGCTGTGATTTAAAAATATCGAACTTCAAGATTTTTGGTCAAAGAAACTTTTTTCATCATTTTTCTTTTTATGATTTTCTCTATCGTTCGCTGAAAGAACTAAGTTTCTAAGTCTTGTAGTTTTGGAGATAGTCTGAAAATATCGAACGAAGAAGTGATTTGAAAATATCGAACTTCAATGTTTATTACGTAACCGAAAGAAATTATTACAATTGAAAAATCTTTTTTTTTAACATTCCAGCAACAAGGTGACAAATCGCAACTGAAGCTTCAAGTCATATCGTTGCGACATAGTGGTAAATTAAGTTGCAACGCAAATAACGTGGGTTTGATTTTTTGGCAAACTTTAACGAACTTTTTGAAAAAATAATCGCAAAATCTTGATCTTAAACCATTTACTGCTGAGCATTGGAGAACTGAGCTAGTTAAATCCAGCCTACAGGCTTACCAGCCAATTTTATCTACAGTACGAAAAAGTTTTAATACGTGGATCTACTATCTGCATCAGATCATGCGGTGGGCAACCTATGGCTCAAAGGCCTTATCCAACCCGCAAAAAAACAAACAAAAAATATTTGGCTTCCAACCTACGCGAAATGTAGCAATTTTGTCGGAATATTGAGCTTTATTGCGAGTGGAGCACGAGGTATAAGCGAAATATTAGAGCTTGATATGTTAAAAAATATTTTCAATGAAAGCAAGCATGCCATAAAACGTACGGTGCCAATGTTAGGCAGTATTTAGCGTGCAAACTTTTTATCAATGTAAGTCACCAAGAGCAATGCAATAGCAATTTCTAAGTTGTCATGCTTTTACCACTTCTAAATTACCACTGGGCTTAACGTATGTAAACTCTTAATCACAAAACAAGATCAAATATTCATTTTCATGGTGTGACATATTTGGGGGCTCGACCATGTGAAGTTTCTCTCACTAAAACTCATTGGGGCTCGCGAAAGAGCTACCACCAAACAGACCTTAATCATAAAATATAAAAGATTATAAACGCTATTTTACACAAATACAGTACTAGACCACTTTATATTACGCGGTGGAGAGGAGGGCAAAAATGCCTCCTTACGTAATTCCTAAGCCAGAACTCGCGTAAACACCGAATTTGGCATTTGGGTTGTTGTTCACCAAATTTTTTTAGGAAAAACTGATTATGAGTTGATGACTTCATAATGACATTATGGCCATATTTTGGAATTATGACGTATACAAAATAGGATTAAAAATTATTTTTTAGAAAACTCTAAAATTGTTAACTTGCGAGAAATTTGCCCAGTCTTCATGTGGTGTGGGAAAAAAGATTTTAATAGCTGCATGATATGCCTTGATGGGCCACAATTCCAGTTAATGCAAGTATTTTATGAGTTTTCACTCAACTTCTAATACTTTTGAAAAGAAAATAAACAACCAGTGGCACAACCATGCAGGCGTGAGAAGGGAGTTAAGGGAGATTTGGCCCTTTAGCTCAGAATCTTAAAAATTTTATTCCAAAATTGCAAATGTTTAAATGTGTTTTGGACATGACCTGTAAGTAATGAGAAGGCTGAAGTGGGTGAGCAGTTTAATTCTTCAACTGACTAAAAAATTCTTGCAATTTAGTTATTTCAAATGGCTCAAAAAATGGGCGAAATTAGATCTGAATGGCGTTAAATTGGCAAATTTTTTGAAAACATTACAAAACTGCCCCAAGACCCAAATGATTTTGGCGGCGGGGGACTTTGTCTGCAGACCCTCGTCTGTGATACCCTTAAGTTGCACAATGCGCAAGTTTGCTCTGCATTTTGCCCATAAAAGGCATTTGTTTCAACAAAAAGAAATACAATTTTGTGTTCAAGATCTTTTTCCTCTCACCCTCTTCCCTTTTAGCAAAATCCTGGTTGCGCTTGATAGAAACGTATTTTCATAATTTTGTGCGAACGAGTTATTTATCCTAAGCAACATAGTTTCCGTTAAATCTACACTCAGTTAATACGTGAACGTTAATTTATACTTGTGCTGCGGAAAAGCGCATTTTTATTTATGTCGGTAGCTTGTTGGTTTAGCTTTGATATATTATTACAATTGTAGGAACGCTATCGTGTTAATTTGATAGTGTTAAATGAAGGTTTATAACTGTAGATAACGTTGGGCCTTCGATTTGGTTTTACTGCAAATAAGTTAGATAATAACAGATATAAGGAAAGCCAGGGCAACACGGATACTTTATATGTTCTTGCTAAGCCAAAACATTTCCGACTTTGTAATAATTTGCTTAAAGTACACGAAAATAATTCTAAAAACAATGTAACGTTGTACAATCTTTGCTCTAGCTTTTGAAAGTTTAAAAATGAATGAAATACCACGCACAAAAGTTGTTTTTGTTATACCGTGCACAAAAGTTGTTTATCGTTACTCATTTTATCATACCTAAGTAACACCTTTAAAGGTTTGTGCTAAGCATTCTTGAAAATTTGAAAAGTAACTTGAAAACTAAGGTTCACAGTAAGTAGGAAAACAGCAACTTAAAAAACTAAAGACCACAGTAACTTGAAAAACTAAAGTCCCCGTAGGGGAAATATGATTTGTCCCAAATTCTTTAACAGACGTAGCAATCTAAACCTTTTTTGCTGACTGTGATGGTAACGGTATTTTAATTTAGACTAGGCTTTACCTGAGAATGCGTTTTTTTTGCAAACTGATGAAGAAGTGCGAGTGCTTTTTATCAATACGTACCATTGCAAATCAGTTTTCTCCAAATCGAAAGCTTGTCAACTTGTACCTATACCGTGTAATGTATTGCTGGTTATATTTGTGCAACAAAACGGACTTACTGAAAGTAATGATACACCGGGGTTTTTATTGCTATTTGGGATTTTGGCCGTTTAGTGTATCACCACGTATACTACAATACTTTGCTTGGGTAGTCCGCCGTTGTAATGTATTTTGCTGATTAAATTAGTCCAATTATATGGGTTTACTGTGAATAATGAGACTTGGAGGTTTTTTATTGCTCTTTGTGGTTTTGGCTGGTAAGGGCAGTGCATTAGGCACAAATTTCCTTTTTCTCTTGCTATACACGTTGCAAAACACCGCGCCATGCGTATATGTTGGGATCATACTACATTGATGAACGTCCCATACATGCAGGCAATGCATGTTTAGTTGAAAGTATCTTGGCAGTGCACTTCAGAGTAGGTTTGGGCTTAGTTTTAGAGCAAGGATTTGAGTTTGGGTTAAACTCGGGCCTGAATAAATTAACAAAAAATAAATAAAAATTTTCGGTGCCATAGCCTCTTCCTTTATTTTACACTTTATATGGTCATCATCGTGACTGTGAATAACAAAACAATTAATCTGCAGATTAATGTATCGTCGTTTGTGCATTCCATCCGTGTAAATTTTAGTATAGAAGATTGATCAACAATGAAAATGTTGCTATGCTCGAATCACTTTTACATGCTGACTAAGCTAATGAACCCATTGTAATTGCGTGTTTGGGGTTACCGTTTTGGAACACAAGACTGACCGAGCTGGTCGCTGTCTTCCTGGCATTTTGTCGAAAGCTTATTGCAAAGTCATGAAGTTTCACGCAGTATTTGTTATCAAAACCAAACAATTGTTTTGTTGATCATTTTTCGTAACCAGACAACAATAAGTTTCGCTTGTGAAACAACAATTAATTAAATGGTGAATTCTACTGCTCCAAATGACGAGTTTTGCAAGTTGTAATTTTTAGCTTGATCTTCCGTTTGTTGTCTGGAACAAGAACGTGACATACTGTAGTTCATAGGATGTAAGAACTTCATCCTTCACCGATTTTTTTACCTTATCTTTTTGCTAACCCCAATGCATTCAATGTCAAACAGAATACAGTAGTCTAAATTACGAATTAGAGTTGAACCTCAAACTGCAAACGTAGGCTATTCTTTTTAGATGTTAAAATTACTTTTATCTTCGTAAATTACTTTAACTTCATATCTTTATTTATCTTCAAAAGTATTTCAAATGCAGTTTCAAACGCTGTTTAAAACACTTCTGTCTGAGCTGCTGGAATAATATTTACCGTGTATCACTTATTAACACTGGTTTGATATTGCTAATATTGCTTTTTTAACATTGACCAATTTCTTAATACTTGTTCGTTAGCATCGTTGCTGTCGAGGTATAATTGTTGAACTGGCAGTGCTAGAAAACTGTTGTCATATAGCAAACTTGTACTCTCAAAATTTCTGACATCCACCAAAAATAGAAGATTGAGAAGTAAGTTCAAAAAATGTCTACTTGAACAATATATTGATCTGTCAAATCATAAACTTTACAAAAATGTTGCTGGTTTTGTTTCTTTTTTCAACTTTGAAGAACGAAAAAAGAAGGAAAAGTCGCTTACGATGATTAAACGCGACATTGAAATTAAGGAAAAAATGTCTACTAAGGGTAGATAAAGATTTTCGTTTATCGCAATAGCGTAATTATATTTCGTCGACTATTGTCGATTAGGCAGGCTGTTTGCTGTAAATCCTAGGACGCTTAAAAAACGAGATCGTAAAATTTGGAAATGGGCTAAAGTTGGGAGGTGGCCAAATTTTAAAAAATGCATGGATATATACGCAAACCACTAATTATGCAAATTATCTTCCTTAAAAAAGTTTACACAATTGTTTTGCGATATTGTTAGATGCGTTGATATCGAATGTGATCATAAACTTTAGTTAGAAGGCTGTTCTTGGTGCTTACTAGCTCTAGTATAGGGACAAAATGTTATTTTTTATGCATTTGGATGATTTTCTTCGCCTTTCTTGTTTTCGACGTTGGGACCTTTGCAAATCTACTGCAATATGACATATTGCAACAACATGTTACATATCTACTGCAATATGACGTTGTGCAGCAATATATGACATATTGCAACAATACGTGACATGTTGCAGAGCAATTAGTAGCATATTCCTGCAATATGTCACATACTGTTGCAATATCTCACTTGTTGTTGCAATATGTCATATCGCAGTAGACATGTCAAAGCGGGGCAAAATTTGTCCTTACAAAATGAAAAAAATATTTTGGACAAACGGCACCCCGCAGAGATTAGCTGAAGCGTTTTTTACTCTTCTGTTTGCGACCCTGGCCATTTTACATGTAATTTATGCATCATGAACAAACAAAAATAACCAAATTTAAAGTAGTTGGTTTGTTCGGTGCCGAAAAAGATACAAGATATGTAAGTTATTATCACTGTTGTCGACAATCGACAACAAAATAATACTGATACGCAAAATTCACTCTCTTTAGTAAAGAACCACTGTTGTCGACAATCGACAATAAAATAATACCGGTACGCAAAAATTCACTCTATTTTAGTATAAGAACCAGTTTGTCACACATAAGAACAACTTGTCACACATTTTTAGTTGTGACAAGCTGTTCTTACTTTTTTGCCGATTTTCAGCCACGGTTGTTTTTAATTTGTTCTTAAATTTTGAGAGCAACAATGGCAATTTTAACGACCATGTTTGTCTGCTTTATTCCCATTGTTTTGTCTGCTTCAGTAAAGGCTTTTTTTGCTGCTTTAGCAGCATTATTACAAGGCGGAATTTGAACATGACGTGTATTGGGTGGAGTAAAAGCTGCAAAAACAGCTGCGGTGCTCGAATCGCGCAAGAACTTTTTAGTTTTGTCTAGACTTTCTTTGGCTTTTCATTCATTAATGCGTTTCAGGTTTGAAAACCTCAAAAATTGCAAATTTCAAAACTAGTTTTTTCTACTTTTAACCGTTCGGGCTTACTTAAGATTTCGTCCCTCGGCATCAAAGCGCTATGTGCAAACAACCTCTATCCTCGCGTGTAAACGCGACAGGTTTAAACTCTGGCTGCAAAACCTACTTGTCCAACCTAAAATGTAAACACAGCGTTTGCCTCTTACGAAAGTTTTTGATTGGCTTACAAAATTACTTGGTTTCGAGATCAATTTTAAGCAGCGAGACCGAGACCACAATGGTTCGAGACCAAGACCGAGACCGGTGCAAGAAAGCCGAGATCGAACCCACAAAAAATCGGTTTTGGGACCGAGATCAATCTCGAGACCTACAATTCTGCGAGATTAGATTAATTACAATAATTAGCGTGACTGCGTTGCGAACAAAAACCTACCAAGCCAGAGCCAAAAAACGAGTATTTTTAGGGTCCTTTGTTTTCGATTTTCCACTAATTGCGGTTGAATAGAGTTATTTTTAGTTCGCAAAGCAATGATTCTTTGCAAACTACAATCGAACGATACAATAACATAGCAGAAAACGAATAATGATTTTATATACAAAATATAGGTTGGGTTGGCTATACGACAATACAAGAAATCAAAATCCATTCCTTATTAAAACTGTACTAGCAAAATTATGTCAAAACGCTTGATGAGATTGCAGGGCCCAGCTTTGCGTCATAGCGCATGGGCAGCATAGTTACTTTTGAAGAAATGTAGCAGCGGTGGCGAGCCATAGCAAAACTGTGTCGGATTCGACCACATTGAGAATTGACTTAGAACCTCTTGGAATTGGAATTCAAGACTTCGAATTGAATTCCATAAGCTTTTGTGTAAATATTTAATCAACTGGTCACTAAAAGAAAAATATAAACTAATGGTCATTGTAGTTTACCCTAAGTTTTAATGCCTTACATTTATGATTTACACAAATCGCAAAAAATTGAAATTGAAAAGCTTTCTTTTAGCCTACACATAAAGCCATCGACTAGTTGAACACGCCTTGAAGTTGATGTTTTTTATTATTTGTTCATTTTTCTTTAAGTTACAAATACAATGTTTTTGTAATTAATTTTACGAGACATTTTGTTTGATCATAATAATCAAAGGATATCAAGCGTAAAGAGTCATCAAAAAAGTTTTTAGCTTCTAAATCTTTGAATTTCATATTGCACTTACACATTCCAAAATGCTTTGAAGCTTGCTTTTATTAGGCCTTGCCTGATGGTCTCTGAACCTCAGGATTTCTGAAGGTTTAGCCTTAAGAATGATCAAAAGCTTTTTTTACGTTTTGGTCTTAATTTTACTTTATACAGAAAGTATTTCATGAGATTAGAAAAGTATAAAAACTAATAAGGATGCATTCTACTTTTTATTCAACCAAGACTCAGTTTTTGTTTTATTTTTGCACGATATAGCAAACAAAGTACGAAATTATTGTTATGTCGCAATTTTGTATGACAAATTCGAAATCTTCAGCAAGAGAGTGTTATTCATCATTGTAACACGGTATACTTTGTATAGATAGATATTTTAGATAGGCAATATCAGAGGTGGGCAAAGCTCAACTAGAAGAGCAAAGCCAACTTTCAAAACCTCCGCAATCGTGGAAGTCGCTGGCGTTTTTTATTTTGAAACATTGCCGAAATTGCGTTGAGGAATAAAGTCTTTAAAATTTGTTGCGCTTCATTTGCGCTTTCACAATTTTTTTCGATTAATAGCACAATCCTATACATTTAACTTAATTTTGTTCCTTTTCGATCGTAATAATGACAAATGTCGGCCTCCTTGAGCAAAGTAATTCCTCTTTTCCCGTCATATATTGCAAAAATGCGGTATTTGCATTGTCTTGTAAAATTTCAACCGCGAAAGTTAGATTGCGCTTTAACTTGGTAAGAAAATACCGTTCAGCAATTGCGGAATTGCGTTGCGTTTCAACTGAATCAAAAAGTTCATTGCGGAAGTTGCGCTGCGCTTCAGAAATTAAAAAAATAAAATGCGCGTTTTGCTCTGCGCTTTTACTGGTTGAAAAGATCAATGCGCTTTTATTTCGCTGCGCTTTTGGTGTAGTGTAATTTGTGCCCACCTCTGTAAACGATTCTTACTTGTTTCACATAAAAAAGTTTATACTCTTGTCTGATTACGCTTGGGAGTAATTGATTCCCTAAAACGGACAGATCACAATAAGTTTGCCGTATGGAATCCAAAACAATCATTCGTTTGTATAATAAGAGCAAATCAGCTGCATTTAATCGGACTGAGTGATAGAATAAATCCTTTATTATTATTAGCATGCTGTAAATTTGTTCTAGCAAAATTTAAAAGAAAAAGCTTGCAGTTTCCAACTTATAGTCAGAAAAATTTCAACAGCATTATTAAATTTTATTTCAAGTGAAAGCACAGTAAAATAATGTAAATAGAACCAGAGTTGTAAGTCAGACCGGGCTTTTCGGGTCGGGTTCGGGCCTAAAGTTGACAAAAATTTCGGGCTTGATTCGGGCTTGAGATTTGATTCGAGTCTTCGGTTCACAAAAATATAATCAAAATAACTTGGCAACATTGCTAAATTTTTCAGACCTAACTTAACTTTCGGGTTTTTTCGGGCTTAATTTGGGCTTTAAATTAGTTTTCGGGTTCGGGCCGGGTTCGGGCTTATATTTTCGGTTTCGAGCCGGGTTCGGGCCAGAACTAGTCAGCCCATTTACAACTCTGAATAGAACTGCCAGAGCAGTCATTACAACTAAATAATACGTTAGTATGTTACTGCAAATATTTTGTTCAAAAGGTTTCAAATGTTAGTAAAATGCGATTATATAGCAATACGCCGAAATTAAAGTAAATGATGTCAGTTTGTAGCTTATCGCTGTATTCTTGTAGCCAACATATTTGCACGTGTATGAAAAAGACAGGACTGTATGGTTTTGCAACAACTTTGTTGTACGTTGTCTTCGAGTTTACCGGGTTATCATTGTATGGGCAATATTTCACACAAAATATAATATAAATAATTTGCTATTCAATGGGGCACTTTTTGTCCACAATCATGGAGAATTTACATGAATAAAGTTTATCATATGTCATCTAACTATTCTACACCATTACATCAGTTCAAATGATTAAAATTGTCTAAAAGTTTTGTGATGCCTGAATAATTTCGTCGACCAGCAATAGGCGTATTGTGTACGTCGTTAACTTAATTACTATCGTTCATCAAGATGGCGTATAATATTTCCAAGCACAATTGGTACAGCACTGGTGGAGTATAAAGAGAACCTCCGAGAACGAATCTTGAAAATGCAAATCATCTCCGCCCACGTCCACAGTACTTTATTGCAATGGGCCTAACATTTTCTCATTGTATGAATTTACAAACTTTACTTTGTATTACGTCACGACAAGCACTTCACGTTATAGTTTATAACAGTAAAATTTGCAAAGGTCCCAACGTCGAAAACAAGAAAGGCGAAGAAAATCATCCAAATGCATAAAAAATAACATTTTGTCCCTACACTAGAGCTAGTAAGCACCAAGAACAGCCTTCTAACTAAAGTTTAAGATCACATTCGATATCAGCGCATCTAACAATATCGCAAAACAATTGTGTAAACTTTTTTGAGGAAGATAATTTGCATAATTAGTGGTTTGCGTATATATCCATGCATTTTTTAAAATTTGGCCACCTCCCAACTTTAGCCCATTTCCAAATTTTACGATCTCGTTTTTTAAGCGTCCTAGGATTTACAGCAAACAGCCTGCCTAATCGACAATAGTCGACGAAATATAATTACGCTATTGCGATAAACGAAAATCTTTATCTACCCTTAGTAGACATTTTTTCCTTAATTTCAATGTCGCGTTAAATCATCATCGTAAGCGACTTTTCCTTCTTTTTTCGTTCTTCAAAAGTTAAAGCAAGAAACAAAACCAGCAACATTTTTGTAAAGTTTATGATTTAACAGATCAATATATTGTTCAACCCTGCAGCATTACCATGAAAAAAATTACCTGAGCAGTACCTTGGGGTCAATATGACCCCATTCTTAAAAATGCGATAAAAGTAAAAAAAAAAAGTTTTTATTCACGGCTGTGAGGTAGCACTTACCTCACATATCTGCTTTCCCATTAGGCTAATGTTTCATCAGCATCTGAATTCACACATAGCCTATCCTGGCATCCCACCCGAACCTTCAAACCACACACGAGGGCAATTTCTACACTTGCCATCGTACCCTCTTCTCAGATTACTCTGATCTAAGTCTGACAACAAGGTCACCAGAAAGAGGATTCTCGACCAGTATCACACTGGCACTTCACTTAGCTCAACCGCATTGCGCTAGCATCACTAAGCATGGACACCATATATGACATCACATTAGCAATTTACCACAATAGTACGCTATATGCATATTTCAAACTTGTTTGTTATCATCAGGCGTACATAACTGTGTAAATGCCAACTACAAATTTTGAACCCCAAAAGCCAAAATTAACCTACTAGTCGGTAACCGGTAAAGCAAATTGCTATATACAACGCCAGTCAACGCCCATACGAATAAATTTTCATTTACTCGTATGTGCTTTGAAAATTCAGAAGTTACATAGCAGACTTGAAACATAAAGTTTTTATTCACGGCTGTGGGGTGGGATGCCAGGATAGGCTATGTGTGAATTCAGATGCTGATGAAACATTAGCCTAATGGGAAAGCAGATATGTGAGGTAAGTGCTACCTCACAGCCGTGAATAAAAACTTTATGTTTCAAGTCTGCTATGTAACTTCTGAAAAAAAAAAAGGTCAATGGCATATCTGTTTGTGTGTAATGTTGAAATAATTCCAAAGAGTAAATGATAATGCACGAAAGAAACTAAAAAGCACTGAAAGTTTACCTACAATTACAAAGTAACATACCACGCTGTTTACTTCTGCGGTAGACAATTAATTATGCACTTCAATCTGCTCTTGAAAACAAAGTATGGCAAAAAGAACGGAAAATTTTTCAACAACAGAAAAATTGACTGAAATAATTAATTTTTGACAAAAAAAGAAATTTGATTTTTCATCAAACAAAATTTTTTGGTAAATTAGTTCATTCTTCACACAGATTGCACGCCATTTTGCTGTGTTCCTCGCAGATGCTCTTGTTATGTCTATAGCAAGTAAACCTGTACTTTTTGTTCTTGGGTCTTGGACAAAGGAAACGCATACCGGCATCTTTTTGCCGTCTGGCCACTGATTACTCTTTTAACAAGTTTTTGCTAAACTAATCAAAAAATAATCTGTAAAACACCAACAAAAGTTCGTTTCACAAAATGTACCATGGGGTCAGTATGACCCCAATCAGTACAATGCAAAATTTTCACTAAAAAACAAAAGTGGAAAATAAGCTTGCAGCAGTGGAAATGTTCATTAACGAGCTATAAAAAAATACAAAATAATGGTAATAAGGTTGGGGTAACATTGACGGCATGGTATCACAGCAAAAGAGGTTGGGGTCATATTGACTAATGGTACCACTGCAGGGTTAAGTAGGCTTTTGTGAACTTTCTTCTCAATCTCCTCTTTTTGGCAGATGGCAGAAATTTTGAGAGTACGAGTTTGTTACGAGTATATAACGTTTTCTAGTACAGCCAGTTCAACGATTATGCTTCGACAGCAACGATGCTCACCGCATAAGTATTAGAAGAAATTGATCAATGTTAAAAAAGCAATATAGCAATATCAAAACAGTGTTAATAAGTGACACACGGTGAAAATCAGCAGCTCAGACAAAAGTGTTTTAAACAGCGATTTGAAGTTACATTTGAAACTACGGCTGTTATCAAATAAGGGTTTTCTTAAATTATCAAACAACAAACATTTTTGGGATTTTCAAATCAAATAACCAAATAAATCAAACAATTTTTATTGATTCAAGTAAGAGCGCTTGAAGCACAATAAATCAATCAGGTAGTCACTCATGGAAGATCTCAACTTTGTAACAAACAGTCCAGCAGCACTAAAGCATCTTTCTGCTTCTACTGAAGGTGGTGGAAATTTATCTAGACAATTTTTCAATCTTTTGAGAACTTTTGGGCATTCTCGGTTGGCTTCAAAAAACATCATTTCTTTCTAAAAATAATTTAAAATGTTTGGGGTTTGAATGGCAGTTGAACCAATGCCAGAATGTTTGGAAAGGATGTGTGACTGCTCACACATGTGCGACACGCTCACACATTACACATACAGTCTTGCGCGCCCACACATGAGCGACCGTTATGCTTATTTATGTGTCACAAATGTTCATAAAAAAATACGGATCTTGTTGTCAATCAACCGCAGATTTACTTACATGAAATAAGTCATCTTTTTGAGAAAAAATATTCAGCTCTAAGAAATAACATTATTTGAATGTTTGAAACTAGGCATGAAACTATTTGATGATTTTTCAAATAATTTAAAATTTCAGATAATTAAATATTTGTTTGCTTGATAACCGCCCTATTTAAAACGCTTTTGAAGATAAATAAAGATATGACGTTAAAAGTAATTTACGAAGATAAAAGTAATTTTAACATCTAAAAAGAATAGCCTACGTTTGCAGTTTGAGGTTCAACTCTAATTCGTAATTTAGACTACTGTATTCTGTTTGACATTGTATGCATTGGGGTTAGCAAAAAGATAAGGTAAAAAAATCGGTGAAGGATGAAGTTCTTACATCCTATGAACTATGTCACGTTCTTGTTCCAGACAACAAACGGAAGATCAAGCTAAAAATTATAACTTGCAAAACTCGTCATTTGGAGCAGTAGAATTCACCATTTAATTAATTGTTGTTTCACAAGCGAAACTTATTGTTGTCTGGTTACGAAAAATGATCAACAAAACAATTGTTTGGTTTTGATAACAAATACTGCGTGAAACTTCATGACTTTGCAATAAGCTTTCGACAAAATGCCAGGAAGACAGCGACCAGCTCGGTCAGTCTTGTGTTCCAAAACGGTAACCCCAAACACGCAATTACAATGGGTTCATTAGCTTAGTCAGCATGTAAAAGTGATTCGAGCATAGCAACATTTTCATTGTTGATCAATCTTCTATACTAAAATTTACACGGATGGAATGCACAAACGACGATACATTAATCTGCAGATTAATTGTTTTGTTATTCACAGTCACGATGATGACCATATAAAGTGTAAAATAAAGGAAGAGGCTATGGCACCGAAAATTTTTATTTATTTTTTGTTAATTTATTCAGGCCCGAGTTTAACCCAAACTCAAATCCTTGCTCTAAAACTAAGCCCAAACCTACTCTGAAGTGCACTGCCAAGATACTTTCAACTAAACTTGCATTGCCTGCATGTATGGGACGTTCATCAATGTAGTATGATCCCAACATATACGCATGGCGCGGTGTTTTGCAACGTGTATAGCAAGAGAAAAAGGAAATTTGTGCCTAATGCACTGCCCTTACCAGCCAAAACCACAAAGAGCAATAAAAAACCTCTAAGTCTCATTATCCATATAATTGCATTAATTTAATCAGCAAAATACATTACAACGGCGGACTACCCAAGCAAAGTATTGTAGTATACGTGGTGATACACTAAACGGCCAAAATCCCAAATAGCAATAAAAACCCCGGTGTATCATTACTTATAGTAAGTCCGTTTTGTTGCACAAATGTAACCAGCAATACATTACACGGTATAGGTACAAGTTGACAAGCTTTCGATTTGGAGAAAACTGATTTGCAATGGTACGTATTGATAAAAAGCACTCGCACTTCTTCATCAGTTTGCAAAAAAAACGCATCCTCAGGTAAAGCCTAGTCTAAATTAAAATACCGTTACCATCACAGTCAGCAAAAAAGGTTTAGATTGCTACGTCTGTTAAAGAATTTGGGACAAATCATATTTCCCCTACGGGGACTTTAGTTTTTCAAGTTACTGTGGACTTCAGTTTTCAAGTTACTGTGAGCTTTAGTTTTTCAAGTTTTCAAATTACTTTTCAAATTTTCAAGAATGCTTAGCACAAACCTTTAAAGGTGTTACTTAGGTATGATAAAATGAGTTATAATAAAAAATAAATAAATAAACAAAAACAACTTTTGTACGTGGTATTTCATTCATTTTTAAACATTCAAAAGCTAGAGCAAAGATTGTACAACGTTACATTGTTTTTAGAATTATTTTCGTGTACTTTAAGCAAATTATTACAAAGTCGGAAATGTTTTGGCTTAGCAAGAACATATAAAGTATCCGTGTTGCCCTGGCTTTCCTTATATCTGTTATTGTCTAACTTATTTACAGTAAAACCAAATCGAAGGCCCAACGTTATCTACAGTTATAAACCATCATTTATCACTATCAAATTAACACGATAGCGCTCCTACAATTGTAATAATATATCAAAGCTAAACCAACAAGCTACCGACATAAATAAAAATGCGCTTTTCGGCAGCACAAGTATAAATTAACGTTCACGTATTAACTGAGTGTAGATTCAACGGAAACTATGTTGCTTAGGATAAATAACTCGTTCGCACAAAATTATGAAAATATGCTGCTACCGTGTTTCCGCAAAAATAAAATCTAACCCAAACCTTAAAAATAAGACCTAGGCGAATTTTTTTGTCCTCGATTGTGTTTTTACTGCTTGAAAAGTTATGGTGGGAATTTAAGCTAAAAATTAGTGCTAGTTAATGAATACATTAGCTGAATAATGATTATATTTCCATCATTCATTTAAAAGGTGTGGGAGAGGTAAAAGTTCAATGACCTGAGATAATATGAAGATCACGCCACTTTTTTAAATAAAATGTATTATTAATAAAGTTTTCAAATAAAAATGTGTTATTTATAAGTAAATGGATATCGGTTTTCATATTTTGTGTACTTGAAAGTATTATAATTTTCTACTTTGCATTTTTGTTTTTAATAACTATAAAATAAAATGATATCTCCCTAAAATAAGCCTTGGTGTTATTTTTCGAAAGAAAATTAATATAAGATTCTGTCTTATTTTCGGGGAAACACGGTATCAAGCGCAGCCAGAATTTTGCTCAGAGGGAAGGAGGGAAAAGAGGAGGATCTTGAACACAAAATTGAATTTTTTGTTTGTTCAAACAATGCCTCTTTTGGGCAGAAGGAAAAGCAAACTTGTGCGTTGAGCGACTTAAGGGTATCACCGACGAGGGTCTGCAGACAAAGACCCCGCCGCAAAAACGATCGCGGTCTTGGGCAAAGCCCCCAATCGCTCGGCAATTTTTATAATGTTTTCAAAAAAATTGCCAATTCAACGCCATTCAGATCAAATTTCACCCGTTTTTTGAGCCATTTAAAAGAACTACATTGCAAGGAATTTGATTTTTAGACAAAACAGCAACTTAAAATATTTAATTTTTATTTAAAAAAGTGTTGGCGTTTGAACTAGGTTTGGTTTGTTTGGCAATACATCTCTTCTTTTATTCAGCATTCACCTTCCAAACACTTCTTTGCATTCACTTTAATCATTGAATCTCTGCTTCCTATCTCATAACAAGAACATCCACCCAGTGATTCCATGACTATTTGGCTATTATTGTATTTCTGTTTATATATTAGCTATTATCGAATAGCCGAATATTGCATTTCATTTTTCCATTTTTTTTTTTGCTAAAAACAATAGATCACTGTTTTCTTTATGAAATTAGCGTGGGTGTATTGTCACATTTCGCTGATTATTATGTGTTAGGTAAGGAATAAAAAATGCAGAGCAAAATTTAAATTTCGATTTTTTTTCATTCCGAGTTATGCCTCCAAATGCATAGATCTACATTTTGAAGGTTTGTGATATGTCAAAATATTTACTTTATAAAGCTACGATTTTTATTCGCAGTATCACTACATCGCAATTTATTGTCCCAAGAGCTTCTACACAATATACAAATACAAAAATAACATGTAGTTTCTAACCGAAATGTACAATGCTTCTCTATCGACAATACACATTCGATCGATCGACAGTCTGGGCATGGTAAGGAATGGAATGGGACGAAAATTTTGGTATGGAATATTGAAGAAGCCAGAATGGAATGGAATGGAATGGAAGATTTCAAGAATGGAATGGCAGACAATTTTCAATGCCCTTACACCAATTCCATTCTAGGTTTCGCTCATGGCACTTACAAAAAAATATATACGGATCGTGATAACCAAAAATATGTGAAAGCGTTTAGCAGCTAATCATTTGTCGACTAATTAATAGAATAATTCGGTCATGAACAATGAACATTGCTTAAACAGTGTACGCATTGCATCATCAGATCATGGAATAAAAAGCCTATCTGCAGCAGTGACTGCGACCTAGACAATCTCTTGTAGTGTGCTTTAAAAAAACAGAAAAAGCTGGTCTTTTAAAAAACAAAATAAATCGTTTTGTTTATCTACATTTCTTCTTTTCGACTCACCCACAAACAGGCTTGCAACCAAGATTTTGCTGATGGGAGGGGGCTTGGAAGTTAAAATTGTTTTGTTTGAAAAATTCCTTGATTTGGTGGCGAGCTGAGCAAAGTGGTTCAACTCAATCATCGCATATAAACGAGGGTCTGGGGGCGTAACCCCTGTCGCTGGACGATTTCTTGATTTAATGAGAAAAAACGACTTAGTTATTTTAACGCCTTTTAAATCACATTTTGCATGTTTTTAAAGCTATTTGAAAGAATTAAATTGCTACGACTTAAAAGCCAGTAAAACAATTAAATTGCTAAGTCCATTCAGCCCCTATTTTACTTTTAGTTCAATTTAAAAACACGTTTAACTGCATGCTTTTTAGGGCAGAATTCTTTTAGTGACTTAGCTATGAAGGCTCCAGCCCTCTTTGCCTTCGTAGTCGCGCCATTATATTCGTAAACGCTTAGCGGCTGGTTGTGCATTTCGACCCATAGTTTGAGAAACACTGGCTTCGGGCTTAGAATACTTTGAATTGAATACGATGCAAAAGTTCATGATTGTGAAATTGATATGACTAGCCTAATTGCTTGATGACCTATTAGGCTCAGAGGTGTAAACTTTGGATATCAAAACTGGTGTTTGTAACTTGAACCACTAAACTTTTGGTATTAAAAAACTTCAGTATACAGCTAAATAATGCAGTTAACTTTCGTCAAATGGGTAGGATTGAATGTTATTATTCCTTTCTGAATGTCCCCGTAGCGACGGAACTGAATTTACCAAGGGACAAAACTTTTTCTTCCATCGTAGCGAACATTTGTATTTGCTTTTCTATCTTCCATTAAGCTTACTTTGTTGCTGTTTTTTTTTGGCTTAAACTTTGTTCGTGATTTTGGTAAAATGTTTTTTGCAATTCGGCTATATGCATTGTACCATCCTCCCTACCTTCGCGAGCGACTACTTACAAAGGTACGCGGAACGTTAGAAAATTACAATACAAATTACACGTAGCTTACGGACTAAACTTACCTTGGTATGGAAATATGGAATGGAATACTGAAGGAAATTTTATTATGGAATTGAAATGGAATGGAAGAAAATTGCCAGAATGGAATATGGAAAAATCACCTTTTATTCCATTCTATACCATGCCCTGTCGACAATAATAAGTACCATAACTACTTGACACCAAATTTAAAAAAAATATTGAACGTCATTTTTGAGCAGACCCAAAATCTAAATCAAGAGCAATCTGAGATGTTAGAATGTTTTATTGAACATTGTTACAGTACGCGCATCATAAACTGTTTCGGTACTTAGTTTTATTGGATAGCGCTCAATAAACTGAGCAGAGTTGTAAACGGCCGTCTAGTACAAGCCCAAATCCGAAAAAATGATTTGAAGCCCGAAACTTGAATTGAGACAAAAAAATAGTATTTATAGCTATTATTTATATTTTATGTTTTTATAGCCTCCAAAACACAAAAACGTTTTAGGTCCGAATTAGGCTAAAAATTTTATCAAAGTTAAGTCCGAACCCGGCCAGAAAAGCCCGGGCCGACTTCCAATTACTCTGAAACTGAAATCAAAGCGCGGTCAAAGTACATCATAAAGCACACTACTAACAGTATATTATAGAAATAGTTTAATGTTCTCCATCTACTTCAATCTAAGCTGGGTTTTCAGCGGGGATTATCTTATATGCGTTTATTTAATTTAATTGCACACTATTTGAATGATTTGATCCAATGAAGAACCCACTGAAGCAAAACACTCTAAAGGATTTCTAAAGTTTTAATATTCTATTGAAGATATGCTTTAAGAAGATGCATTTGCACTAATATATCACGTCACAAATCCACGCTCATTGCAAATCCCGTTTCAAATTGCAATTTTGCGAAATAGACACAATACGAGTATAGAGAGCAAAAATTAAGAACTATAAAATCTTTAGCTGAGCAAAAATTATTACAATGTATGTAAATCAATGCACTTAAAACACAATAAAATAAAACTACAGAAAAAATGTGCAGAACAATAAAAAATTGTTTACAGTGAAAACATCACGCTTTATAAACTCTCACGCTGCCAAAAAAAAAAACAAAAACAAATCAATACTACGCCTGCTAACCGACAAAAACAGCATACAACAACATACAACAAAGCTAATACTTTCAAAAACTGTGCAAACAAATTTTAAAAAAAAGTGCAATTGAATGTTTACTCACTATAATTACTCTAATCTGCTGCAAATACAAAATCAAAGTCGTGTCTTCAAGCCAATGCGCACACAACTCGAAGCTAAAATTACGAAAAATTATGGATAGAAAAATAAAAATACACTACCCAAGAACATTTTCCAAAGCTGCTGTAACGTAAACGCAAAAGCATTTAATTATCGTATCACCAAGCCAATATGCAACACAACACAAGACCAAAACTGCTGACAAAATAAGCAAAATAAAAATGCTTGGAATCAGGACAACATCAGTTAGTAAAATACACAAAACTGAAAGATTAACTTGATACCGCGTTCATGTATAAACTCTAAAAAAGTTACTAATACGCAACAAAAAATATCAATTATTTAGCTCAGTTGGTAGAGATTCGGGTTAGTGGTCAAAAAGCTTCCGAGTTTGCTTCACGTGTTTAATATGAAATATCGTTCCAGCGGAAAAACGATCTATATCGCTCAAAAAACGGCATTGAAAAATGCGAATGCAGCGATAAAACGATCAAACTCTTCTTTTTTGTAAAAAAACGATCAATATTTAGCAAATTGAAATCTAGGCGCTGATCTGTGTTTAAATTAAGTTGCTAGTTTTAGCAAGCCAAGGCTATTTGAAAATGTTCTGTAATGCGTGTTAATAACAATAATTTTCATTAAAATGACTACAGCTGTAGGTTAGTGTATAGTCACCGGTAATGTTTCGCTGGGGTGCTGTCAGTCTGTAGCCTATTATAATTGTGGTGAGTATTAGATCTCACTTGAATAAAATTTACCTAGCTATAAAACTGAGTAATCTTGCTCTCAGTATTTTAGCATCTCGGTTATTTTCTTAGATTAAAATTATACTGAGAAAGGTTAATTGTCAGTAGACTAAGCCAATGGAAGGCTGTAGTGTATACACTTAAGATTTCGTTACTAAAGTTTTGTGATGTGCTGAATATCAAGAATATGCAAAATATGCCATGTATCACAAATAGCACCGTGCTGGCGTTTACTTTTTTTTCATTATTAATATGTTGCCTAGTATTCGCGATTTTAAAAATATTGATATCCATTTGACACCCAGGAATCGAACCCGAGACCTACCGCATAGAAAGCGATGCCGTTAGCAACTATGCTATTGAAAGAACTATTCGCATGTTTGTTTCCAAATAACAATGTTAAATGATAATTTTTGTGAGTGTTTAACAATTACAAACAAAATAGTTTTTTAACTATACTAACGTAGTAAAATCATGAGCGTTATACTAGTAGTCATCAAAAACTTAACAACTGTTTTTTAACAGTTAGCATTGTAAAATTACAAAAATTATTATATTAATCAAAAACTAAACTTAGAGTTTCTAAACAATTATCATGTAAAATTACAAACTTGGTTTGTATTTTTCAACAACTAAAAAAACGTTTTTTTACAATTAGATTCATAATTTTACAAATAATAAGTATAAATCGTGAAGACAAGTTTTGTGTAGATGTGTATAACAAGTCGGTATGTAAAATCGATTAACATATTTTTTCGCAATAGATTGCTGCCAAGAATTTTTTGTAAAATCACAAAAAAATTTTTTACAGTGTATAGCGTGTGTGGGACTGTATTTTGCAGGGTGAAAGTTAAACTCGTGTCACGTATTGTGCATAATGAATTACGCATGGTCCGAGTTTTGTTATTCATTTCATGGATGGCTGAATCCAGTGTCGGTATGAATTTGTGTTTGTGTGTTACAGTGATAATGTTTTATTTTTGATGTGTTGTTTACAACTGTGGTATTGAACATTAAATCTGCTGTTTCTTTAGAGTTTGAAAAGATGTTAGTACTTGATAAAGTCGAATTAGCAGTACCGCAAAAAGTACTTGGTGGTGTACTAATTGCAGAAAAAGTCTCTTTTGGCTAACGGCATATGCCGCAGTCACATAATAGCTTACACGCAATAACGATCATACTCCACTTTGGTCGATAAAACGATCCCACTCCAGATTTGTGCTTATTTTTTATAATTTTGATAAACATCCTATTTTTGTAATTTATTAAAATTGCGAATTTGCATTCTCTATAAATTCTAGCATTTGAAAACACGCTTTTGGCAACAGTTATAGTTCTAAAATTTGGGTAATGAGATTCTAAACTTTGGTTTTTGATTTTCTCAAAAACTTGATTTTGGTACTTGATCGTTTTGCACCTGGACCGTTCATTTATAAAGTCAAATAAATTCTTGGTAATGTGTGGACTCGTATTTATTATAATACAGCATTTTTCACATTTTTGATGAAAAAAGCATGCTTTCAATAAAATTTTTGCATGAGAATGCGAAAATGATAATTGATTAATTAATGCAAATAACGTTAAGCAAATGACCTGTACAGTTTGCTTACGAAAAAAGAATTTTACTATGGTTCGCAAACTCGTCTAACAAAGTCCATTGGGTTGAAAGAGTTTGCACCCGAATGAATCACAACACATTCTGTAGGAACAAATATGTCTTCAGCATCATCCTCCAATCTAGTGTTACTTACGGCAGTAGCTACTGTGCTTCCTGTTGCATTATTTTTATCCGAGTAATTCCTTGAGTGCAAAAAAAGATAAACTGGAATGATGTACGACTGTTTTGCATCCCTAAATATTTTTTCTGCCTCAGTATTTGAAATCTCATAGCCAAAAACAAACACAACATCATCGTAGCCATCGAAGGGAGCACACTTATGAACTTTTTTGTTTTCTTCATTCAGTGTTAACTCTTTCATTTGGAAAAAATTTAAAGGGCTTAATTGTTTAGCGTTGAAAAAGAACCAGTAGAAAATGCAAGGATCAATTTCGTTGTCTATGATTGGAATGAAAGGCAATCCAAATTCTTTTAAATTGCCAGGTAGCTGTAGTTGAAGTTTGGAGTAAGGATTTGCGGGGGATACACTTTGCCTTTCATGCCAGCAAGTTTCAATACTGTAGTCTATTAAGCAATAAACTGGGTAATGGTCTGATATGTTGTCGGTTTTAATTATGCCGGGTTTTAAATTTTCAAGCCAATAACGTTTGTTTGTGTAAATGTGATCAAGAATTGCCGACTTTCGGGTTGGTCTAGTAATCAAAACGTTGCATTTCCGATCTTGTAACATCTTGCAATAAGTGTAAAATTGATTACGTTGGTCAGCAAAGTCAATGTTAAAATCACCCAAAATAAAAAAATCTTCTTTGATTTTTGAAATGTTTTTTCCAATTTTTCAATAAATATTTGGAATATTTTTTGAGGACAATCAGGATTTTTATAAATGACACCAATAACGACACTTGGAAAAAACCAAAAATTTATCTCCACCCACAAATCTTGCCAAGCATCGTCGTAGTGGTCACTAGAAAACGATAAATCGAGACGTTCGCGCGCATGCAAAAAATAATAAGAATTTACAAAAATAGCAACACCTTTGCCCTTTTGGCATTTTTGATTCGAACTAGCACTTGGAAAGCTGTAACGCGTATAACCGTTTAAATCAAACTCAAGTCTTCCAGTTTCAGAAACACAAATTACATCTGGTGGATGAAATGAAGACTCTTTGACTAATTCTTGCAAACTGTTTAAGCTAAATCGAGGGCCAGCTGCGTTTACATGCAAAATCATAATGCCAGGTTTAGACTTTAGACCATCTGAGAGGTTCTGGAACTCGGCACGAGAAACGTACTGGCAAATATGGTCACCAGCTGGATCAAGCAAACTTATTTGCTGCGCGTGAGTTGGAAGACCGGATAATGACTTATTTTGTTCATTAACAAGCAATTGTTGCTGTAGTTTTTCATATTTTTTAGGACCTATTCCGGGAATACTTCTTAAATCTTCAACTGAAGTGAAAGCTCCAAACGTCTTGCGGCGTTCGATGATTCGTTTTGCCAGGAGATTACTTATATCACAGTGTTGTTTTAATTCCTCTTCTGATACTGCATTTAAGTCAAATATTTCTTTCATTTGGTTTAAGCTAAAGCTCGCGAATTGTTCTGACAAGCTCATAGGTACTTACATCTGCAGTAAACGTTTGAAAGCATTACACCACTGTTTGTTACCAACAAACAAGTCACCGACAAACATGAACTTAAAAAAATTTGAAGCAAGATGAGAAACTGTAGAAATTGCTCTTATAGAAGAAAAGGATGATGTGGAGTCAATTAATTATGTTGATTGTTTAAATGTTTACCGTATGTTTAGTTCATTTTTTTCAATTAATTGGGTGCTTTCTGGCATAAAGGCTACCAAAGCGGAAACGTAGGGAAGATCCACAAGTACGGCGACAATGCTAAAATCAAACACTCCTGTGAGAGGGCAACTTTTTTGCATTGCTTGTTTTTAGTATAGTCTCCGTTCTTGTGGCTCTTCCCTACGTTTCCGCGTTGGTAGTACAAAAATCAACAGTAGTACAACGAAGAAATGTTGGTAAATTATCTCCTTCCATTCAAAAAATTTTAACCAGACACTGTACAATTTAAATGGAATCAAATCAAACAAAATATACTTTATTGACACGGAGGGGTCTTTATACTATAGTGTAGTAAGAACGATAAATAGCATATTCATTCACAAGTTTATTTTGATTGCCACTTGGTATTTGCTCTATCAATGTACGAAAACCAACGGACAAGGCATATTAATCCAGTATGTTGCGTTTCAGATGTAGACATTTACTATTCTTTTGTTCGAAAAAAATTCTGCGATACATTATTAAAAGAAGTCACATGATATTCTTGCCGATTGAATAAAAAATTAATGGATTTTTGTTTTATTTCTGATCAAACCTGAATTGCAGGGATTAAAAAAAGAGGCAGGAAATGCAACCCGGCATGAAAAGATTTAAGTACAGCACCGGCTTGCTTTTAACTAAAGTTGATAACCGCACGCTACAAACAACAGAAAAGTATCCTACAGTTGTCACTATTTTAACTAAAGAATGAACTAAAATCTACATTTTTTACCCTATTTTACACGGAAGGGGAAAATATGACTCCGTTCTTCTCTTTTTGTAATAAATTCCTTCAAACAATAGCTTTTTACTTTAACCCTATATCTACCGGGCTATTTTTACATCTTATTTTACCGGGGGAAGGGGGCGAATTTACCCTTTTTCTGAAAACTGTTTGGTAAGTGATAGAAGCAAGATTTTTTGCTTGTTCAAGCAATTTTTTGTTAAACTTTTAAAAATAAATAGTTTGAGGTTGTGACGTCACGAAAACGATGATGACGTCATCAAAACCAGTAAATCCTTACAGCAACATGCAAATTTGACGAAATGTTACGAAATATTATTTTCAGTTTGGTCTTTTGCTATTTCAAAGACATCTTTGATAAAGCCATCGCAGATGATGACGCCACATGCATGATGACGTCATGCTTAATATATTGCTTTGATTGTTATTTGTAATCTTTTGTGACTGAGGTATACTATGATTCACAAAATTTTAGAATACTGCATTAGAATTTTCATTACATTATTCAACCACTGATGACATCGACTATTTTCTTTATGCAACCACAGTTTATCTGAAAAACAGCAAAAAAGCAATAGTTCTAAATTATGACATCATCAATGACGTAATGATGATGACATGCATTTATGAGTAAATAAATGATTTTATTTCAGCTAAAGATTCAGCTAACGATAATGAATACGCATTATAATAAATAGAATAAGCGCCCTGATGAGCATGCATTGTGCTTAAAATTGTTTGAAACTTCTTAGGTGCCTTTGACCAAGGCACAACTGACGTCACTTCCGGTTGTTCGGCTGACCGATACAAATGAGGTTAAGTTAATTTGACTTCAAGCCAAATTTATTACTTTTGAAAAATATCCTTTGAAATGTTGAAGTGGCTAAGGTAAGAAAAAATTTGCCAAGTTTGGGGTTTACCAAAGTCACTTTTCGAAACCTGACTTAAATTTGACTTAAATTACATTACAACACCTATGACATCATTTTTTGAAAATATGGCTTTGATCGTCTCTATGATGATGTCATCAACTCAAAACCATTCTTTCAAAAAAAAATTGTTGGAATACCAATCCTCATGCAAAATTTGCTGTTCCTATGACTTTTGGTTTAGGAGTTAGAAAAGGCCCCCTACTCGTGTAAAGTGCGTTTGTCAAATAGCCGGAGTTCCGTAAAATAGGGATAAGTTGCAAATGTGTCCTGGAATTGACGTTTTTAGCTATTAATGAAGCTTAATGGGCACTTCCCTCACCCACAAAGGCCATTTTGGATCTGGAAACAAAGCTGCCAGCCGTTTGATAATTTTTTGTAATTTCTTGAAAAAATAATCTTTTCAAGGCCATTTTAAAGAAATTTTGCACAATTTTAGAGCCACCACAGGAAATATATGGCTGAAATTTAAATGCATTTAAAAGAATTATATTTCAAATAGTTAAGTTCTTTCATCTCCTCTCCATTTCTTACTGACTACGTTCAAAAGCTTCGATATCTAAAATAATCTTGAATATCAAAAATAAATTTTCGGGATAACTATAAACACTAGAATAAAGGATGCAGAGGGCTTCTCTCTGGTGGTATCACTGAAAATCATAAAATAGCACAGAGAATAGATTATGGAAGCTTTAGCTTTGTGCTTGAAAGTTAGAACTTCTGAACCAACCCAACTTCAAAAAAAATTGAATTGCCTGCTTTGATGACTTTCCTTCTAAAATGATTTTAAAAAAATGACATTCTAAAAAAGAGTACGTAATAAAGATTGTTTAATGTTTAGTGGCTTATAAATGTTCCGTATACTCTTTTCTTAGTTTTTGGCATTTAACACCATGCTTTCAAGTACAAAACTATACCGTTAAAATTGATAATTTTTTATATACATCCTAAAAAGTTTTCAGCTGCTGCTGAGAGCTTTATCCTAAGTCTCCTAATGAACAGTAAAAGTTGAATTTACTTCCAACCAAAATGAATACACAAACCCAAGAAAAAGTTTATACTAAAGGTAGCAATTTTTTGCTGAAATTTACAAAAATTTCCGAGCTGCTAAAAATTACAAAAAATTAAGTTCCCATATCTACGGATTTATGACGTAGCAAAGAAAAAAGCGCAAACAAAATGGGGCAAAGGGGCTAAAATGGAATAATGGAAAAACAGTCGAAGCAGAACTCGTTGATTGGGATACTCTTCTTTAATAAAAAGTGTCCTTAAAAATAGTTTAATCTGAGAAGTAATTGTGCCGCATTTATCGTCATATCCTCGAGCTTCGGCTCGGACCCCGCTTAAAAAGATTGCAGCACTTTCCTTAGCAGCTTTTCTTTGTTTAAAGGCATTTTTGGTCAAATTTGATGGTTTATTGACCAGTATTTTAACCTCATTTTCTTATGCGGGCAATTAAGCGATTCTGCACGAAATCGGTATTATTGAAGAAATAAGAACTACTTGAGGTAATAAGAATTAAGGTGCTCCAAATCTTGTCCCACAATCATCCTTATCCGCAAAAATGCATTTAATCTGTTTGGCTCCGTACTATTGGCAACCCTAAGCTTTGATTTTTTTGTGGCATCAGAAAAAGATGACATCGTAAAAATTCTTGCAGAATAAGAAACGCGATGTTTGATAACTGAACAATGCGTAGGAAATTTTGCAAAAAATTGCCTACAGCATATGCAAAATTTCTTTTGATAATCGAACAACGCTTTTGCTTTTTCCGCAAAAAATTTTGCAAAGTCATTCTTTTCTGATGTCAGCTTTGTATCGAATACCAGAACCCTACAAATTTGTACCAAACAATACACAACTGAATATACTGCAAGTGATCGATCTTAAAAAGCTGAAGCTCCACCTACTTATGAGCGTATTCAAAACAGTCTGCGCAAATTGGTCGAAAAACGACGACACATGAGTAATAGCGTGAGAAAAAAAGATATTTAAAGCACATCACAAATAAAGTTAGCAAATATTTTGTGGCTATTTATTATGATAGCACCTTAACGCTATTTACAAACGATGCAATAATGCCAATTAATCAAAACCTTCCCCACTTTCGAGCATCGTAGTGTTTACTTATCACGTAGCCCGCCACACATGTGGCTAAAAACTTCGCCCATGATTTCAGTATCCAAACAAGTTTTTACGTAATTCAAAATTGCAATAAATTAAACAACAGAAAATCTGATTTATTAGTCCCAGTCTAGAAGTGGCGTAAAACTGTAAGCCTACTCAGTTTATTTATGTTGATTTAAAAAAAGTTTGGTATGCCGAACGTTGCGCCTTGCCAGCCAAAAAAGAAAATTTGTGGTGGCACCAAGACCATAGAGAGCACCAACTTAATACCAGCCTAAAATTGGTTGAATAAACGGATACTAGACTGGTACGTTTAAAATTGCACGCCGAATGTATACGCAGCCTTATTGGGGGGATGATGTGAGTCCAACGTTATGATACATGATTAGAGCCTTCTACACAGTACAAAGCGAAGTAAATAAAGAAAGCACATAACATAAATTTATGAAAAATTCTCTTACGAACGTCTTTCAATAGCGGACGCGATCAATGATCCAATTTGGTTGGAAATTTAACGTGCTTTAACCCTATTTGTAACAGGGAGGGGAGGCTAATTTGCCCCCCTCATAGTTATTTTAATATATCTCCTAAACTAAAAAAATTTTCTTTGATGAACTCTGACTTTGAATCAAATTTAATAACACACATTTTCAGAAAGTTTGAGGTCAGCTGGACAACCGGAAGTGACGTCATTTGTGCCTTGTTTAGAGGCACCAAAGGAGTTTCGTACAGTTTTGAGCACCATGCATGCTTATCATGGCGTTTATTCTATTCATTGCACTGCGTATTCATTATCGATGCTAATCTTTAGTTGAAATAAGATGATTTATTTACTCATAAATGCCTGTCATCATCATTACGCGATTGATGACGTCATAATTCAAAACTATTTCTTTTTTGCTGTTTCTCAAATAAACTGCGCTTGCATAAAAAAAATAGTCATTTTCATCAGCTGCTGAATGATAAATTATAGTAATAGTGCAGTATTCTAAAATTTTGGGAATTATAGCATACCTCAGTCACAAAAAATTACAAATAATAATCAACACAATATATTAAACATGATGTCATCATGCATGTGGTGTCATCATGCATGTGGCGTCATCATGCATGTGACGTCATCATCTGCGATGGCTTTATCAAAGATGTCTTTGAAATAACAAAAGTTCAAACTGTAAGTAATATTTCGTAATATTTCGACAAATTTGCATGCTATTGTAAGGATTTACTGGTTTTGATGACGTCATCATCGTTTTCGTGGCGTCACAACCTCAAATTATGTATTTTTAAAAGTTTAACAAAAAATTGCTTGAACAAGCAAAAAATCTTGCTTCTATCACTTACCAAACAGTTTTCAGAAAAGGGGCAAATTTGCCCCCTTCCCCCGGTAAAATAAGATGTAAAAATAGCCCGGTAGATATAGGGTTAAGATAGACTTGAGGAGAAACTTCATATGGTTAAAAGCAAAATGGGTGCCAAACTAATGTGTTCAGGTTTGCCTAGAGTTTAAGTTTAATGCACCCAAGTTCAACTTGAGTATGATTTCTAATGAACTCAAGTTCGACTTAGTGGAAATTCAATTGATGAAAGTTTAGAGAGCAATTTTAACACGACCTGAAGCTTCTTAAGTTAAATCGTCTTGATTTTTTCAAAACCACATTAAACTTATAATCGGCCAGTTGGTTAAGAGGTAATGCCGTTGTCTCCGAGATTCAAATTTCGGGCCGGTCAAATCGGATTCAGTGTTGCCAATGGCTCGCCGCCGCTGCTACATATCTTTGGAAGGAACAGTACTTTCCATCCTACAAGCTCATGACGTTCAAAATCGGTTTTACAGAAGAAATGAGAACTACTTGAGGAACTACAGAAGTGCATCAAACTTTTTCCAGAGTCGAAAAAGTAAAATTTTTCTTATTCGCGAAAATACAATTTAATCTGTTAGCCTGCGTAGCATTAGCAGCCTAGCATTTTGCAATTTTGTGAAATCACTAAAGACGTAATTTTGCAAAATTTTTCGCAGACCAGGAACCGTGAGGTTCAATAAAAATGATACCAGGATTCTGCTTTAGACAGCGATTTTAATATTCAAATAAATTTATCAGTAATTTGTAGAAGAGATACAGTCAAGCCGCCACGAGCGTTTACTAGCAAGTGAAAGACTTTTTTTTTTACTTATATTTTCGAAATCCTGAATAAATAAACTTCCTGAATCGTAAATGTTTCCTCCCAATTTCTGGTGATTTTGGTAATATTGGGGGTTTCCCGCGAAAGTGACTTTGATTTTTTTCACTAAGGTAGGCCTACGCTTGATTTTGACTTAAAAAAAACGTATTTTTAGATGTAGTAAACAGCTAATTTTAGGTTCAAATGAAAAACGAAGATGTTAGCAAACTTTCCATGGATTAAGTTTTGGTTTATTTCACTATGAAGTCACGATATGGTTGATTGATTGCAAAATTTTACAAAAATTTTGACTTTGGGTACATACCGTTAGTTATTACAGCCAAAGTTGACGGAAATTGTAAATGAAAGTCGGTACATTGATAGAATAGTTTCGTTTAGACAGAATGAAATAAAATTCATATATCTATGACGTAATTCAGCAAAACTACGCTGTAAAACGTAAAACTGTCTAGACTAGCTTTTCGAACATTCTGCACGTAAAAGCGTATATTTGGATCGAGACGATGCAGTTTTTGTAAGAAAATGGAAACCGCACAAAACTACGTTTGTATTAAAATCGTTTCTCAGCTTAAATATACGGGAATAAAGTTTGTATTAAATTTAAGAACAAACTAAGAACAATTTCATGCTTAATGCAGCAAAATTTCGAGAACTTTTATTCATATTGCTATTTTGGGAAATAATGATTTTGCATTGGCGCAAAGTTTTTTATTTATTATTTCAAAAAGTCATAAATAAGGCTTGTTTTCAAAATAATTTTGCAAACTAGCATTAAATCTTTGTCACCACCTGCACGGGAGCTTGAAATAAGCTCATGTTAACCAAGTCAAATCTTTCATTATACTGGCTGTAATACGCCAAAACGTGTAAAAAGTTCGCGGGGCCTATCACCACGTATTAAATTTAAGAACAAATTTAATACGTTAAATTTTAAGCACAATGCATGCTCATCAGGGCGCTTATTCTATTTATTGTAATGCGTATTCATTATCGTTAGCTGAATCTTTAGCTGAAATAAAATCATTTATTTACTCATAAATGCATGTCATCATCATTACGTCATTGATGATGTCATAATTTAGAACTATTGCTTTTTTGCTGTTTTTCAGATAAACTGTGGTTGCATAAAGAAAATAGTCGATGTCATCAGTGGTTGAATAATGTAATGAAAATTCTAATGCAGTATTCTAAAATTTTGTGAATCATAGTATACCTCAGTCACAAAAGATTACAAATAACAATCAAAGCAATATATTAAGCATGACGTCATCATGCATGTGGCGTCATCATCTGCGATGGCTTTATCAGAGATGTCTTTGAAATAGCAAAAGACCAAACTGAAAATAATATTTCGTAACATTTCGTCAAATTTGCATGTTGCTGTAAGGATTTACTGGTTTTGATGACGTCATCATCGTTTTCGTGACGTCACAACCTCAAACTATTTATTTTTAAAAGTTTAACAAAAAATTGCTTGAACAAGCAAAAAATCTTGCTTCTATCACTTACCAAACAGTTTTCAGAAAAAGGGTAAATTCGCCCCCTTCCCCCGGTAAAATAAGATGTAAAAATAGCCCGGTAGATATAGGGTTAAAGTAAAAAGCTATTGTTTGAAGGAATTTATTACAAAAAGAGAAGAACGGAGTCATATTTTCCCCTTCCGTGTAAAATAGGGTAAAAAATGTAGATTTTAGTTCATTCTTTAGTTAAAATAGTGACAACTGTAGGATACTTTTCTGTTGTTTGTAGCGTGCGGTTATCAACTTTAGTTAAAAGCAAGCCGGTGCTGTACTTAAATCTTTTCATGCCGGGTTGCATTTCCTGCCTCTTTTTTTAATCCCTGCAATTCAGGTTTGATCAGAAATAAAACAAAAATCCATTAATTTTTTATTCAATCGGCAAGAATATCATGTGACTTCTTTTAATAATGTATCGCAGAATTTTTTTCGAACAAAAGAATAGTAAATGTCTACATCTGAAACGCAACATACTGGATTAATATGCCTTGTCCGTTGGTTTTCGTACATTGATAGAGCAAATACCAAGTGGCAATCAAAATAAACTTGTGAATGAATATGCTATTTATCGTTCTTACTACACTATAGTATAAAGACCCCTCCGTGTCAATAAAGTATATTTTGTTTGATTTGATTCCATTTAAATTGTACAGTGTCTGGTTAAAATTTTTTGAATGGAAGGAGATAATTTACCAACATTTCTTCGTTGTACTACTGTTGATTTTTGTACTACCAACGCGGAAACGTAGGGAAGAGCCACAAGAACGGAGACTATACTAAAAACAAGCAATGCAAAAAAGTTGCCCTCTCACAGGAGTGTTTGATTTTAGCATTGTCGCCGTACTTGTGGATCTTCCCTACGTTTCCGCTTTGGTAGCCTTTATGCCAGAAAGCACCCAATTAATTGAAAAAAATGAACTAAACATACGGTAAACATTTAAACAATCAACATAATTAATTGACTCCACATCATCCTTTTCTTCTATAAGAGCAATTTCTACAGTTTCTCATCTTGCTTCAAATTTTTTTAAGTTCATGTTTGTCGGTGACTTGTTTGTTGGTAACAAACAGTGGTGTAATGCTTTCAAACGTTTACTGCAGATGTAAGTACCTATGAGCTTGTCAGAACAATTCGCGAGCTTTAGCTTAAACCAAATGAAAGAAATATTTGACTTAAATGCAGTATCAGAAGAGGAATTAAAACAACACTGTGATATAAGTAATCTCCTGGCAAAACGAATCATCGAACGCCGCAAGACGTTTGGAGCTTTCACTTCAGTTGAAGATTTAAGAAGTATTCCCGGAATAGGTCCTAAAAAATATGAAAAACTACAGCAACAATTGCTTGTTAATGAACAAAATAAGTCATTATCCGGTCTTCCAACTCACGCGCAGCAAATAAGTTTGCTTGATCCAGCTGGTGACCATATTTGCCAGTACGTTTCTCGTGCCGAGTTCCAGAACCTCTCAGATGGTCTAAAGTCTAAACCTGGCATTATGATTTTGCATGTAAACGCAGCTGGCCCTCGATTTAGCTTAAACAGTTTGCAAGAATTAGTCAAAGAGTCTTCATTTCATCCACCAGATGTAATTTGTGTTTCTGAAACTGGAAGACTTGAGTTTGATTTAAACGGTTATACGCGTTACAGCTTTCCAAGTGCTAGTTCGAATCAAAAATGCCAAAAGGGCAAAGGTGTTGCTATTTTTGTAAATTCTTATTATTTTTTGCATGCGCGCGAACGTCTCGATTTATCGTTTTCTAGTGACCACTACGACGATGCTTGGCAAGATTTGTGGGTGGAGATAAATTTTTGGTTTTTTCCAAGTGTCGTTATTGGTGTCATTTATAAAAATCCTGATTGTCCTCAAAAAATATTCCAAATATTTATTGAAAAATTGGAAAAAACATTTCAAAAATCAAAGAAGATTTTTTTATTTTGGGTGATTTTAACATTGACTTTGCTGACCAACGTAATCAATTTTACACTTATTGCAAGATGTTACAAGATCGGAAATGCAACGTTTTGATTACTAGACCAACCCGAAAGTCGGCAATTCTTGATCACATTTACACAAACAAACGTTATTGGCTTGAAAATTTAAAACCCGGCATAATTAAAACCGACAACATATCAGACCATTACCCAGTTTATTGCTTAATAGACTACAGTATTGAAACTTGCTGGCATGAAAGGCAAAGTGTATCCCCCGCAAATCCTTACTCCAAACTTCAACTACAGCTACCTGGCAATTTAAAAGAATTTGGATTGCCTTTCATTCCAATCATAGACAACGAAATTGATCCTTGCATTTTCTACTGGTTCTTTTTCAACGCTAAACAATTAAGCCCTTTAAATTTTTTCCAAATGAAAGAGTTAACACTGAATGAAGAAAACAAAAAAGTTCATAAGTGTGCTCCCTTCGATGGCTACGATGATGTTGTGTTTGTTTTTGGCTATGAGATTTCAAATACTGAGGCAGAAAAAATATTTAGGGATGCAAAACAGTCGTACATCATTCCAGTTTATCTTTTTTTGCACTCAAGGAATTACTCGGATAAAAATAATGCAACAGGAAGCACAGTAGCTACTGCCGTAAGTAACACTAGATTGGAGGATGATGCTGAAGACATATTTGTTCCTACAGAATGTGTTGTGATTCATTCGGGTGCAAACTCTTTCAACCCAATGGACTTTGTTAGACGAGTTTGCGAACCATAGTAAAATTCTTTTTTCGTAAGCAAACTGTACAGGTCATTTGCTTAACGTTATTTGCATTAATTAATCAATTATCATTTTCGCATTCTCATGCAAAAATTTTATTGAAAGCATGCTTTTTTCATCAAAAATGTGAAAAATGCTGTATTATAATAAATACGAGTCCACACATTACCAAGAATTTATTTGACTTTATAAATGAACGGTCCAGGTGCAAAACGATCAAGTACCAAAATCAAGTTTTTGAGAAAATCAAAAACCAAAGTTTAGAATCTCATTACCCAAATTTTAGAACTATAACTGTTGCCAAAAGCGTGTTTTCAAATGCTAGAATTTATAGAGAATGCAAATTCGCAATTTTAATAAATTACAAAAATAGGATGTTTATCAAAATTATAAAAAATAAGCACAAATCTGGAGTGGGATCGTTTTATCGACCAAAGTGGAGTATGATCGTTATTGCGTGTAAGCTATTATGTGACTGCGGCATATGCCGTTAGCCAAAAGAGACTTTTTCTGCAATTAGTACACCACCAAGTACTTTTTGCGGTACTGCTAATTCGACTTTATCAAGTACTAACATCTTTTCAAACTCTAAAGAAACAGCAGATTTAATGTTCAATACCACAGTTGTAAACAACACATCAAAAATAAAACATTATCACTGTAACACACAAACACAAATTCATACCGACACTGGATTCAGCCATCCATGAAATGAATAACAAAACTCGGACCATGCGTAATTCATTATGCACAATACGTGACACGAGTTTAACTTTCACCCTGCAAAATACAGTCCCACACACGCTATACACTGTAAAAAATTTTTTTGTGATTTTACAAAAAATTCTTGGCAGCAATCTATTGCGAAAAAATATGTTAATCGATTTTACATACCGACTTGTTATACACATCTACACAAAACTTGTCTTCACGATTTATACTTATTATTTGTAAAATTATGAATCTAATTGTAAAAAAACGTTTTTTTAGTTGTTGAAAAATACAAACCAAGTTTGTAATTTTACATGATAATTGTTTAGAAACTCTAAGTTTAGTTTTTGATTAATATAATAATTTTTGTAATTTTACAATGCTAACTGTTAAAAAACAGTTGTTAAGTTTTTGATGACTACTAGTATAACGCTCATGATTTTACTACGTTAGTATAGTTAAAAAACTATTTTGTTTGTAATTGTTAAACACTCACAAAAATTATCATTTAACATTGTTATTTGGAAACAAACATGCGAATAGTTCTTTCAATAGCATAGTTGCTAACGGCATCGCTTTCTATGCGGTAGGTCTCGGGTTCGATTCCTGGGTGTCAAATGGATATCAATATTTTTAAAATCGCGAATACTAGGCAACATATTAATAATGAAAAAAAAGTAAACGCCAGCACGGTGCTATTTGTGATACATGGCATATTTTGCATATTCTTGATATTCAGCACATCACAAAACTTTAGTAACGAAATCTTAAGTGTATACACTACAGCCTTCCATTGGCTTAGTCTACTGACAATTAACCTTTCTCAGTATAATTTTAATCTAAGAAAATAACCGAGATGCTAAAATACTGAGAGCAAGATTACTCAGTTTTATAGCTAGGTAAATTTTATTCAAGTGAGATCTAATACTCACCACAATTATAATAGGCTACAGACTGACAGCACCCCAGCGAAACATTACCGGTGACTATACACTAACCTACAGCTGTAGTCATTTTAATGAAAATTATTGTTATTAACACGCATTACAGAACATTTTCAAATAGCCTTGGCTTGCTAAAACTAGCAACTTAATTTAAACACAGATCAGCGCCTAGATTTCAATTTGCTAAATATTGATCGTTTTTTTACAAAAAAGAAGAGTTTGATCGTTTTATCGCTGCATTCGCATTTTTCAATGCCGTTTTTTGAGCGATATAGATCGTTTTTCCGCTGGAACGATATTTCATATTAAACACGTGAAGCAAACTCGGAAGCTTTTTGACCACTAACCCGAATCTCTACCAACTGAGCTAAATAATTGATATTTTTTGTTGCGTATTAGTAACTTTTTTAGAGTTTATACATGAACGCGGTATCAAGTTAATCTTTCAGTTTTGTGTATTTTACTAACTGATGTTGTCCTGATTCCAAGCATTTTTATTTTGCTTATTTTGTCAGCAGTTTTGGTCTTGTGTTGTGTTGCATATTGGCTTGGTGATACGATAATTAAATGCTTTTGCGTTTACGTTACAGCAGCTTTGGAAAATGTTCTTGGGTAGTGTATTTTTATTTTTCTATCCATAATTTTTCGTAATTTTAGCTTCGAGTTGTGTGCGCATTGGCTTGAAGACACGACTTTGATTTTGTATTTGCAGCAGATTAGAGTAATTATAGTGAGTAAACATTCAATTGCACTTTTTTTTAAAATTTGTTTGCACAGTTTTTGAAAGTATTAGCTTTGTTGTATGTTGTTGTATGCTGTTTTTGTCGGTTAGCAGGCGTAGTATTGATTTGTTTTTGTTTTTTTTTTGGCAGCGTGAGAGTTTATAAAGCGTGATGTTTTCACTGTAAACAATTTTTTATTGTTCTGCACATTTTTTCTGTAGTTTTATTTTATTGTGTTTTAAGTGCATTGATTTACATACATTGTAATAATTTTTGCTTAGCTAAAGATTTTATAGTTCTTAATTTTTGCTCTCTATACTCGTATTGTGTCTATTTCGCAAAATTGCAATTTGAAACGGGATTTGCAATGAGCGTGGATTTGTGACGTGATATATTAGTGCAAATGCATCTTCTTAAAGCATATCTTCAATAGAATATTAAAACTTTAGAAATCCTTTAGAGTGTTTTGCTTCAGTGGGTTCTTCATTGGATCAAATCATTCAAATAGTGTGCAATTAAATTAAATAAACGCATATAAGATAATCCCCGCTGAAAACCCAGCTTAGATTGAAGTAGATGGAGAACATTAAACTATTTCTATAATATACTGTTAGTAGTGTGCTTTATGATGTACTTTGACCGCGCTTTGATTTCAGTTTCAGAGTAATTGGAAGTCGGCCCGGGCTTTTCTGGCCGGGTTCGGACTTAACTTTGATAAAATTTTTAGCCTAATTCGGACCTAAAACGTTTTTGTGTTTTGGAGGCTATAAAAACATAAAATATAAATAATAGCTATAAATACTATTTTTTTGTCTCAATTCAAGTTTCGGGCTTCAAATCATTTTTTCGGATTTGGGCTTGTACTAGACGGCCGTTTACAACTCTGCTCAGTTTATTGAGCGCTATCCAATAAAACTAAGTACCGAAACTGTTTATGATGCGCGTACTGTAACAATGTTCAATAAAACATTCTAACATCTCAGATTGCTCTTGATTTAGATTTTGGGTCTGCTCAAAAATGACGTTCAATATTTTTTTTAAATTTGGTGTCAAGTAGTTATGGTACTTATTATTGTCGACAGGGCATGGTATAGAATGGAATAAAAGGTGATTTTTCCATATTCCATTCTGGCAATTTTCTTCCATTCCATTTCAATTCCATAATAAAATTTCCTTCAGTATTCCATTCCATATTTCCATACCAAGGTAAGTTTAGTCCGTAAGCTACGTGTAATTTGTATTGTAATTTTCTAACGTTCCGCGTACCTTTGTAAGTAGTCGCTCGCGAAGGTAGGGAGGATGGTACAATGCATATAGCCGAATTGCAAAAAACATTTTACCAAAATCACGAACAAAGTTTAAGCCAAAAAAAAACAGCAACAAAGTAAGCTTAATGGAAGATAGAAAAGCAAATACAAATGTTCGCTACGATGGAAGAAAAAGTTTTGTCCCTTGGTAAATTCAGTTCCGTCGCTACGGGGACATTCAGAAAGGAATAATAACATTCAATCCTACCCATTTGACGAAAGTTAACTGCATTATTTAGCTGTATACTGAAGTTTTTTAATACCAAAAGTTTAGTGGTTCAAGTTACAAACACCAGTTTTGATATCCAAAGTTTACACCTCTGAGCCTAATAGGTCATCAAGCAATTAGGCTAGTCATATCAATTTCACAATCATGAACTTTTGCATCGTATTCAATTCAAAGTATTCTAAGCCCGAAGCCAGTGTTTCTCAAACTATGGGTCGAAATGCACAACCAGCCGCTAAGCGTTTACGAATATAATGGCGCGACTACGAAGGCAAAGAGGGCTGGAGCCTTCATAGCTAAGTCACTTAAAGAATTTTGCCCTAAAAAGCATGCAGTTAAACGTGTTTTTAAATTGAACTAAAAGTAAAATAGGGGCTGAATGGACTTAGCAATTTAATTGTTTTACTGGCTTTTAAGTCGTAGCAATTTAATTCTTTCAAATAGCTTTAAAAACATGCAAAATGTGATTTAAAAGGCGTTAAAATAACTAAGTCGTTTTTTCTCATTAAATCAAGAAATCGTCCAGCGACAGGGGTTACGCCCCCAGACCCTCGTTTATATGCGATGATTGAGTTGAACCACTTTGCTCAGCTCGCCACCAAATCAAGGAATTTTTCAAACAAAACAATTTTAACTTCCAAGCCCCCTCCCATCAGCAAAATCTTGGTTGCAAGCCTGTTTGTGGGTGAGTCGAAAAGAAGAAATGTAGATAAACAAAACGATTTATTTTGTTTTTTAAAAGACCAGCTTTTTCTGTTTTTTTAAAGCACACTACAAGAGATTGTCTAGGTCGCAGTCACTGCTGCAGATAGGCTTTTTATTCCATGATCTGATGATGCAATGCGTACACTGTTTAAGCAATGTTCATTGTTTATGACCGAATTATCCTATTAATTAGTCGACAAATGATTAGCTGCTAAACGCTTCCATATATTTTTGGTTATCACGATCCGTATATATTTTTTTGTAAGTGCCATGAGCGAAACCTAGAATGGAATTGGTGTAAGGGCATTGAAAATTGTCTGCCATTCCATTCTTGAAATCTTCCATTCCATTCCATTCCATTCTGGCTTCTTCAATATTCCATACCAAAATTTTCGTCCCATTCCATTCCTTACCATGCCCAGACTGTCAATCGATCGAATGTGTATTGTCGATAGAGAAGCATTGTACATTTCGGTTAGAAACTACATGTTATTTTTGTATTTGTATATTGTGTAGAAGCTCTTGGGACAATAAATTGCGATGTAGTGATACTGCGAATAAAAATCGTAGCTTTATAAAGTAAATATTTTGACATATCACAAACCTTCAAAATGTAGATCTATACATTTGGAGGCATAACTCGGAATGAAAAAAAATCGAAATTTAAATTTTGCTCTGCATTTTTTATTCCTTACCTAACACATAATAATCAGCGAAATGTGACAATACACCCACGCTAATTTCATAAAGAAAACAGTGATCTATTGTTTTTAGCAAAAAATAAATGGAAAAATGAAATGCAATATTCGGCTATTCGATAATAGCTAATGTATAAACAGAATACAATAATAGCCAAATAGTCATGGAATCACTGGGTGGATGTTCTTGTTATGAGATAGGAAGCAGAGATTCAATGATTAAAGTGAATGCAAAGAAGTGTTTGGAAGGTGAATGCTGAATAAAAGAAGAGATGTATTGCCAAACAAACCAAACCTAGTTCAAACGCCAACACTTTTTTAAATAAAAATTAAATATTTTAAGTTGCTGTTTTGTCTAAAAATCAAATTCCTTGCAATGTAGTTCTTTTAAATGGCTCAAAAAACGGGTGAAATTTGATCTGAATGGCGTTGAATTGGCAATTTTTTTGAAAACATTATAAAAATTGCCGAGCGATTGGGGGCTTTGCCCAAGACCGCGATCGTTTTTGCGGCGGGGTCTTTGTCTGCAGACCCTCGTCTGTGATACCCTTAAGTCGCTCAACGCTCAAGTTTGCTTTTCCTTCTGCCCAAAAGAGGCATTGTTTGAACAAACAAAAAATTCAATTTTGTGTTCAAGATCCTCCTCTTTTCCCTCCTTCCCTCTGAGCAAAATTCTGGCTGCGCTTGATACCGTGTTTCCCCGAAAATAAGACAGAATCTTATATTAATTTTCTTTCGAAAAATAACACCAAGGCTTATTTTAGGGAGATATCATTTTATTTTATAGTTATTAAAAACAAAAATGCAAAGTAGAAAATTATAATACTTTCAAGTACACAAAATATGAAAACCGATATCCATTTACTTATAAATAACACATTTTTATTTGAAAACTTTATAAATAATACATTTTATTTAAAAAAGTGGCGTGATCTTCATATTATCTCAGGTCATTAAACTTTTACCTCTCCCACACCTTTTAAATGAATGATGGGAATATAATCATTATTCAGCTAATGTATTCATTAACTAGCACTAATTTTTATCCTAAATTCCCACCATAACTTTTCAAGCAATAAAAACACAATCGAGGACAAAAAAATTCGCCTAGGTCTTATTTTTAAGGTTTGGGTTAGATTTTATTTTTGCGGAAACACGGTAGCAGCATATTTTCATAATTTTGTGCGAACAAGTTATTTATCCTAAGCAACATAGTTTCCGTTGAATCTACACTCAGTTAATACGTGAACGTTAATTTATACTTGTGCTGCGGAAAAGCGCATTTTTATTTATGTCGGTAGCTTGTTGGTTTAGCTTTGATATATTATTACAATTGTAGGAACGCTATCATGTTAATTTGATAGTGATAAATGAAGGTTTATAACTGTAGATAACGTTGGGCCTTCGATTTTGTTTTACTGCAAATAAGTTAGATAATAACAGATATAAGGAAAGCCAGGGCAACACGGATACTTTATATGTTCTTGCTAAGCCAAAACATTTCCGACTTTGTAATAATTTGCTTAAAGTAAACGAAAATAATTCTAAAAACAATGTAACGTTGTACAATCTTTGCTCTAGCTTTTGAATGTTTAAAAATGAATGAAATACCACGTACAAAAGTTGTTTTTGTTTATTTATTTATTTTTTATTATAACTCATTTTATCATACCTAAGTAACACCTTTAAAGGTTTGTGCTAAGCATTCTTGAAAACTTGAAAAGCAATTTGAAAACTTGAAAAACTAAAGTTCATAGTAACTTGACAAATAAAGTTCACAGTAACTTGAAAACTGAAGTCCACAGTAACTTGAAAAACTAAAGTCCCCGTAGGGGAAATATGATTTGTCCCAAGTTCTTCAACTGACGTAGCAACCTAAACCTTTTTTGCTGACTGTGATGGTAACGGTATTTTAATTTAGACTAGGCTTTACCTGAGGATGCGTTTTTTTTGCAAACTGATGAAGAAGTGCGAGTGCTTTTTATCAATACGTACCATTGCAAATCAGTTTTCTCCAAATCGAAAGCTTGTCAACTTGTACCTATACCGTGTAATGTATTGCTGGTTACATTTGTGCAACAAAACGGACTTACTGTAAGTAATGATACATGGGGGTTTTTATTGCTATTTGGGATTTTGGCCGTTTAGTGTATCACCACGTATACTACGATACTTTGCTTGGGTAGTCCGCCGTTGTAATGTATTTTACTGATTAAATTAATGCAATTATATGGATAATGAGACTTAGAGGTTTTTTATTGCTCTTTGTGGTTTTGACTGGTAAGGGCAGTGCATTAGGCACAAATTTCCTTTTTCTCTTGCTATAAACGTTGCAAAACACCGCGCCATGCGTATATGTTGGGATCATACTGCATTGATGAACGTCCCATACATGCAGGCAATGCATGTTTAGTTGAAAGTATCTTGGCAGTGCACTTCAGAGTAGGTTTGGGCTTAGTTTTAGAGCAAGGATTTGAGTTTGGGTTAAACTCGGGCCTGAATAAATTAACAAAAAATAAATAAAAATTTTCGGTGCCATAGCCTCTTCCTTTATTTTACACTTTATATGGTCATCATCGTGACTGTGAATAACAAAACAATTAATCTGCAGATTAATGTATCGTCGTTTGTGCATTCCATCCGTGTAAATTTTAGTATAGAAGATTGATCAACAATGAAAATGTTGCTATGCTCGAATCACTTTTACATGCTGACTAAGCCATGAACCCATTGTAATTGCGTGTTTGGGGTTACCGTTTTGGAACACAAGACTGACCGAGCTGGTCGCTGTCTTCCTGGCATTTTGTCGAAAGCTTATTGCAAAGTCATGAAGTTTCACGCAGTATTTGTTATCAAAACCAAACAATTGTTTTGTTGATCATTTTTCGTAACCAGACAACAATAAGTTTCGCTTGTGAAACAACAATTAATTAAATGGTGAATTCTACTGCTCCAAATGACGAGTTTTGCAAGTTGTAATTTTTAGCTTGATCTTCCGTTTGCTGTCTGGAACAAGAACGTGACATAGTTCATAGGATGTAAGAACTTCATCCTTCACCGATTTTTTTACCTTATCTTTTTGCTAACCCCAATGCATACAATGTCAAACAGAATACAGTAGTCTAAATTACGAATTAGACTTGAACCTCAAACTGCAAACGTAGGCTATTCTTTTTAGATGTTAAAATTACTTTTATCTTCGTAAATTACTTTTAACGTCATATCTTCGTAAATTACTTTTAACGTCATATCTTTATTTATCTTCAAAAGCGCTTTAAATAGGGCGGTTATCAAGCAAACAAATATTTAATTATCTGAAAATTTAATTTATTTGAAAAATCATCAAATAGTTTCATGCCTAGTTTCAAACATTCAAATAATGTTATTTCTTAGAGCTGAATATTTTTTCTCAAAAAGATGACTTATTTCATGTAAGTAAATCTGCGGTTGATTGACAACAAGATCCGTATTTTTTTATGAACATTTGTGACACATAAATAAGCATAACGGTCGCTCATGTGTGGGCGCGCAAGACTGTATGTGTAATGTGTGAGCGTGTCGCACATGTGTGAGCAGTCACACATCCTTTCCAAACATTCTGGCATTGGTTCAACTGCCATTCAAACCCCAAACATTTTAAATTATTTTTAGAAAGAAATGATGTTTTTTGAAGCCAACCGAGAATGCCCAAAAGTTCTCAAAAGATTGAAAAATTGTCCAGATAAATTTCCACCATCTTCAGTAGAAGCAAAAAGATGCTTTAGTGCTGCTGGACTGTTTGTTACAAAGTTGAGATCTTCCATGAGTGACTACCTGATAGATTTATTGCGCTTCATGCGCTCTTACTTGAATCAATAAAAATTGTTTGATTTATTTGGTTATTTGATTTGAAAATCCCAACCCAACCTATATTTTGTACAGTATATAAAATCATTATTCGTTTTCTGCTATTTTATTGTATCGTTCGATTGTAGTTTGCAAGGAATCATTGCTTTGCGAACTAAAAATAACTCTATTCAACCGCAATTAGTGGAAAATCGAAAACAAAGGATCCTAAAAATACTCGTTTTTTGGCTCTGGCTTGGTAGGTTTTTTGTTCGCAACGCAGTCACGCTAATTATTGTAATCAATCTAATCTCGCAGGATTGTAGGTCTCGAGATTGATCTCGGTCCCAAAACCGATTTTTTGTGGGTTCGATCTCGGCTTTCTTGCTCCGGTCTCGGTCTTGGTCTCGAACCATTGTGGTCTCGGTCTCGCTGCTTAAAATTGATCTCGAAACCAAGTAATTTTGTAAGCCAATCAAAAACTTTCGTAAGAGGCAAGCGCTGTGTTTACATTTTAGGTTGGACAAGTAGGTTTTGCAGCCAGAGTTTAAACCTGTCGCGTTTACACGCGAGGATAGAGGTTGTTTGCACATAGCGCTTTGATGCCGAGGGACGAAATCTTAAGTAAGCCCGAACGGTTAAAAGTAGAAAAAACTAGTTTTGAAATTTGCAATTTTTGAGGTTTTCAAACCTGAAACGCATTAATGAATGAAAAGCCAAAGAAAGTCTAGACAAAACTAAAAAGTTCTTGCGCGATTCGAGCACCGCAGCTGTTTTTGCAGCTTTTACTCCACCCAATACACGTCATGTTCAAATTCCGCCTTGTAATAATGCTGCTAAAGCAGCAAAAAAAGCCTTTACTGAAGCAGACAAAACAATGGGAATAAAACAGTTTCACAAACATGGTCGTTAAAATTGCCATTGTTCCTCTAAAAATTTAAGAAAAAATTAAAAACAACCGTGGCTGAAAATCGGCAAAAAAGTAAGAACAACTTGTCACAACTAAAAATGTGTGACAAGCTGTTCTTAAGTGTGACAAACTGGTTCTTATACCAAAATAGAGTGAATTTTTGCGTACCGGTATTATTTTATTGTCGATTGTCGACAACAGTGGTTCTTATACTAAAAGAGAGTGAATTTTTGCGTATCAGTATTATTTTGTTGTCGATTGTCGACAACAGTGATAATAACTTACATATCTTGTATCTTTTTCGGCACCGAACAAACCAACTACTTTAAATTTGGTTATTTTTGTTTGTTCATGATGCATAAATTACATGTAAAATGGCCAGGGTCGCAAACAGAAGAGCAAAAAACGCTTCAGCTAATCTCTGCGGGGTGCCGTTTGTCTAAAATATTTTTTCATTTTGTAAGAACAAATTTTGCCCCGATTTGACATGTCTACTGCGATATGACATATTGCAACAACAAGTGAGATATTGCAACAGTATGTGACATATTGCAGGAATATGCTACTGATTGCTCTGCAAATGTCACGTATTGTTGCAATATGTCATATATTGCTGCACAACGTCATATTGCAGTAGATATGTAACATGTTGTTGCAATATGTCATATTGCAGTAGATTTGCAAAGGTCTCAACGTCGAAAACAAGAAAGGCGAAGAAAATCATCCAAATGCATAAAAAATAACATTTTGTCCCTATACTAGAGCTAGTAAGCACCAAGAACAGCCTTCTAACTAAAGTTTAAGATCACATTCGATATCAGCGCATCTAACAATATCGCAAAACAACTGTGTAAACTTTTTTTAAGGAAGATAATTTGCATAATTAGTGGTTTGCATATATATCCATGCATTTTTTAAAATTTGGCCACCTCCCAACTTTAGCAAATTTCCAAATTCTACGATCTCGTTTTTTAAGCGTCCTAGGATTTATAGAGCAAACGGCCAAACCGACAATAGTTGACAAAATATAATTACGCTATTGCAATAAACGAAAATTTTCATCTACCCTTAGTAGACATTTTTTCTTTAATTTCAATGTCGCGTTAAATTACCATAGGCAATTTTTCCTTCTTTTTTCGTTCTTCAAAAGTTGAAAAAAGAAACAAAACCAGCAACATTTTTGTAAAGTTTATGATTTGACAGATCAATATATTGTTCAAGTAGAATTTTTTGAACTTACTTCTCAATCTTCTATTTTTGGTGGATGTCAGAAATTTTGAGAGTACAAGTTTGCTATATGACAACAGTTTTCTAGCACTGCCAGTTCAACAATTATACCTCGACAGCAACGATGCTAACCGAACAAGTATTAAAAGAAATTGGTCAATGTTAAAACAGCAATGTTAGCAATATCAAACCAATGTTAATAAGTGATACACAGTAAATATTATTCCAGCAGCTCAGACAGAAGTGTTTTAAACAGCGTTTTGAAACTGCATTTGAAGCACTTTTGAAGATAAACAAAGATATGACGTTAAAAGTAATTTACGAAGATAAAAGTAATTTTAACATCTAAAAAGAATAGCCTACGTTTGCAGTTTGAGGTTCAACTCTAATTCGTAATTTAGACTACTGTATTCTGTTTGACATTGTATGCATTGGGGTTAGCAAAAAGATAAGGTAAAAAAATCGGTGAAGGATGAAGTTCTTACATCCTATGAACTATGTCACGTTCTTGTTCCAGACAGCAAACGAAGATCAAGCTAAAAATTACAACTTGCAAAACTCGTCATTTGGAGCAGTAGAATTCACCATTTAATTAATTGTTGTTTCACAAGCGAAACTTATTGTTGTCTGGTTACGAAAAATGATCAACAAAACAATTGTTTGGTTTTGATAACAAATACTGCGTGAAACTTCATGACTTTGCAATAAGCTTTCGACAAAATGCCAGGAAGACAGCGACCAGCTCGGTCAGTCTTGTGTTCCAAAACGGTAACCCCAAACACGCAATTACAATGGGTTCATGGCTTAGTCAGCATGTAAAAGTGATTCGAGCATAGCAACATTTTCATTGTTGATCAATCTTCTATACTAAAATTTACACGGATGGAATGCACAAACGACGATACATTAATCTGCAGATTAATTGTTTTGTTATTCACAGTCACGATGATGACCATATAAAGTGTAAAATAAAGGAAGAGGCTATGGCACCGAAAATTTTTATTTATTTTTTGTTAATTTATTCAGGCCCGAGTTTAACCCAAACTCAAATCCTTGCTCTAAAACTAAGCCCAAACCTACTCTGAGTGCACTGCCAAGATACTTTCAACTAAACATGCATTGCCTGCATGTATGGGACGTTCATCAATGCAGTATGATCCCAACATATACGCATGGCGCGGTGTTTTGCAACGTTTATAGCAAGAGAAAAAGGAAATTTGTGCCTAATGCACTGCCCTTACCAGTCAAAACCACAAAGAGCAATAAAAAACCTCTAAGTCTCATTATCCATATAATTGCATTAATTTAATCAGTAAAATACATTACAACGGCGGACTACCCAAGCAAAGTATCGTAGTATACGTGGTGATACACTAAACGGCCAAATCCCAAATAGCAATAAAAACCCCCATGTATCATTACTTACAGTAAGTCCGTTTTGTTGCACAAATGTAACCAGCAATACATTACACGGTATAGGTACAAGTTGACAAGCTTTCGATTTGGAGAAAACTGATTTGCAATGGTACGTATTGATAAAAAGCACTCGCACTTCTTCATCAGTTTGCAAAAAAAACGCATCCTCAGGTAAAGCCTAGTCTAAATTAAAATACCGTTACCATCACAGTCAGCAAAAAAGGTTTAGATTGCTACGTCTGTTAAAGTATTTGGGACAAATCATATTTCCCTTACGGGGACTTTAGTTTTTCAAGTTACTGTGGACTTTAGTTTTTTAAGTTGCTGTTTTCCTATACTGTGAACTTTAGTTTTCAAGTTACTTTTCAAATTTTCAAGAATGCTTAGCACAAACCTTTAAAGGTGTTACTTAGGTATGATAAAATGAGTAACGATAAACAACTTTTGTGCGCGGTATAACAAAAACAACTTTTGCACGTGGTATTTCAATCATTTTTAAACATTCAAAAGCTAGAGCAAAGATTGTACAACGTTACATTGTTTTTAGAATTATTTTCGTGTACTTTAAGCAAATTATTACAAAGTCGGAAATGTTTTGGCTTTGCAAGAACATATAAAGTATCCGTGTTGCCCTGGCTTTCCTTATATCTGTTATTATCTAACTTATTTGCAGTAAAACAAAATCGAAGGCCCAACGTTATCTACAGTTATAAACCTTCATTTATCACTATCAAATTAACATGATAGCGTTCCTACAATTGTAATAATATATCAAAGCTAAACCAACAAGCTACCGACATAAATAAAAATGCGCTTTTCCGCAGCACAAGTATAAATTAACGTTCACGTATTAACTGAGTGTAGATTCAACGGAAACTATGTTGCTTAGGATAAATAACTTGTTCGCACAAAATTATGAAAATACGTTTCTATCAAGCGCAACCAAGATTTTGCTAAAAGGGAAGAGGGTGAGAGGAAAAAGATCTTGAACACAAAATTGTATTTCTTTTTGTTGAAACAAATGCCTTTTATGGGCAAAATGCAGAGCAAACTTGCGCATTGTGCAACTTAAGGGTATCACAGACGAGGGTCTGCAGACAAAGTCCCCCGCCGCCAAAATCATTTGGGTCTTGGGGCATTTTTGTAATGTTTTCAAAAAATTTGCCAATTTAACGCCATTCAGATCTAATTTCGCCCATTTTTTGAGCCATTTGAAATAACTAAATTGCAAGAATTTTTTAGTCAGTTGAAGAATTAAACTGCTCACCCACTTCAGCCTTCTCTTTACTTACAGGTCATGTCCAAAACACATTTAAACATTTGCAATTTTGGAATAAATTTTTTAAGATTCTGAGCTAAAGGGCCAAATCTCCCTTAACTCCCTCCTCACGCCTGCATGGTTGTGCTACTGGTTGTTTATTTTCTTTTCAAAAGTATCTGAAGTTGAGTGAAAACTAATAAAATACTTGCATTAACTGGAATTGTGGCCCATCAAAACATATCATGCAGCTATCAAAATCTTTTTTCCCACACCACATGAAGATTGGGCAAATTTCTCGCAAGTTAACAATTTTAGAGTTTTCTAGAAAATAATTTTTAACCCTATTTTGTATACGTCATTATTCCAAAATATGGCCATAATGTCATAATGAAGTCATCAACTCATAATCAGTTTTTCCCAAAAAAGTTTGGTGAACAACAACCCAAATGCCAAATTCGGTGTTTACGCGAGTTCTGGCTTAGGAATTACGTAAGGAGGCATTTTTGCCCTCCTCTCCACCGCGTAATATAAAGTGGTCTAGTATTTGTGTAAAATAGCGTTAATAATCTTTTATTTTTTATGATTAAGGTCTGTTTGGTGGTAGCTCTTTCGCGAGCCCCAATGAGTTTTAGTGAGAGAAACTTCAAATGGTCGAGCCCCCAAATATGTCACACCATGAAAATGAATATTTGATCTTGTTTTGTGATTAAGAGTTTACATACGTTAAGCCCAGTGGTAATTTAGAAGTGGTAAAAGCATGACAACTTAGAAATTGCTATTGCATTGCTCTTGGTGACTTACATTGATAAAAAGTTTGCACGCTAAATACTGCCTAACATTGGCACCGTACGTTTTATGGCATGCTTGCTTTCATTGAAAATATTTTTTAACATATCAAGCCCTAATATTTCGCTTATACCTCGTGCTCCACTCGCAATAAAGCTCAATATTCCGACAAGATTGCTACATTTCGCGTAGGTTGGAAGCCGAATATTTTTTGTTTGTTTTTTTGCGGGTTGGATAAGGCCTTTGAGCCATAAGTTGCCTACCGCATGATCTGATGCAGATAGTAGATCCACGTAATAAAACTTTTTCATACTGTAGATAAAATTGGCTGGTAAGCCTGTAGGCTGGATTTAACTAGCTCAGTTCTCCAATGCTCAGCAGTAAATGGTTTAAGGTCAAGATTTTGCGATTATTTTTTCAAAAAGTTCGTTAAAGTTTGCCAAAAAATCAAACCCACGTTATTTGCGTTGCAACTTAATTTACCACTATGTCGCAACGATATGACTTGAAGCTTCAGTTGCGATTTGTCACCTTGTTGCTGGAATGTTAAAAAAAAAGATTTTTCAATTGTAATAATTTCTTTCGGTTACGTAATAAACATTGAAGTTCGATATTTTCAAATCACTTCTTCGTTCGATATTTTCAGACTATCTCCAAAACTACAAGACTTAGAAACTTAGTTCTTTCAGCAAACGATAGAGAAAATCATAAAAAGAAAAATGATGAAAAAAGTTTCTTTGACCAAAAATCTTGAAGTTCGATATTTTTAAATCACAGCCGACAAGTTCACTGACAGTGCTCATTGCAAGTAAAAAGATAAAACTGTTCGCGCTAAAGCTGTAGGTTAATAATCATGTCTCAATAATTTCGTCGACTCGCGTTAGGCGTATTGTGTACGTCGCTATTTTAATTACTACCGTTACCGCTTCTCACGACGAATCAACCACAATCACATTGGACCCCTAACCATATCTCCGCACAACTATTATAATCCCTTTAACGCTAATTAAGTCAGCGCTTGTGATCAGAAACTTGACCACCTGAAATAAAATCCATGTTTTATAAACTTTCGGGAATAAATTCCAAACTTTTTTTTTGTATTTTGAATGATGAGTGAATGATCTACCACCATGCAGTGAAATTTTGGGTTTTCTAGCTTATGTAGTTTTCAAGTTATTATCGAAAAACTATGGTAGGCTTTAGAAGCCCTGCTGTTGAGGAGCCAATAGAGTGAAAAAGGATGAGTAACCTAAGGTTAATGTTCAAATCAGGCAAAGCTAGATCGCTGCTGAAAGATTTCTGTCCGAAAAGCTTTAAACGAAAAAAGCGTTGAAGTCGACTCTTCTGAAACTTTTATTGCACAATATTCATCAATTAATAAGGCAAATCAGCACTCATTTATTACTAGCAAATCTCCTATTTCAATGTCTTGGTTCCGGTGGTCATTAAAAGATAGCGCTGATCAAGTTAAAATAGAATATTGGCTGTTCATATTAAAAACAATATTTGCAGTGCAAAAGTCGTCTTTCTTTTGATTAAATATTGGAGATGCGCTTTAAGCAGTAATTGAGAGGTTGAAAAAAGTGCAGTAGTAGTTATTGATCATGCGAGGCTTGCTTCTAATTGAGCAACTTTGACCGTTTGTAACATACAAAACAAAATTTTGATATCATTTACAGCAGCCTAATTTAGAAATTCTTAACATAATATGAATATTTAAAGAGCTCAAGGGATTTTACAAGGAGCGTCATTTTCTTTCTGGTATCTTCAAGTGAATAAAGGTTAATGATCAGAAATCAGATCAAATTATAATTTATTTCACTGCTAAATTTAGAAACTCTTAATTATTGAGCTCTTTTCAGCTGCATTGGTATACCAAAAAAACAGAAGAAAACAAAAACAGTACAAGATTCTATGTTTCGGTTAGTAAACGATGTTATTTATAATTAGGGGTTATGTACATTTATATAGGATCTTTTGACCATTGTTTTTTAACCTTTTCTATCTTTGCCTGCAGCGTAGTCAGTGGCAGTTTTTGTTCCGCGAGAGTTGCATTTTTTATCCAAACTTTTCGTTGTTGCTTGTGCAACAAATCGAATCCCACGTGAAACTTCTTTAACTCCGTTAAAAATAGCTTCTCCGAGTTCAGCTACTCCTACGCAGGCAGTTTCAACCGCCGTTTCAGTAGCAACAGTTGCAGCTCCGTGTTGAGCTACTTCTACGCAGGCAGTTTCAACCGCCGCTTCAGTAGCAACAGTTGCAGCTCCTTCGATTAGAGCAACAGCAGTTCCTTCAGCAATAACTTCACCAACAAGAGCAAGTATCAATGACGCCATTTTATAGCAATAGAATACAGCAAAAAATTTCAACAGATTATCTGAAACTGAATCAAATATGCTCGCAGTTGTTCAAAAGCCAAAACACCTTTTCTGCTAGTAAATAAATACTAAAATCAATTTTTTCATTATACTCGCTGTATTACGCCAAAGCGTGTAACAAGTTCGTGGAAACCCATTTCCGCTTCATTGAGTCTGAGCAACACAGCTCCAACCGAAAACATGACGCAGCGGTGGAGAGTAGTTGGCAACACTGGGTCCGCTTTGACCCGCCCGAGATTCGAACCTTAGACCTTCAGAAACAAATGCGTTACCGCTTGACCAACTGGCCGGTTAGCAAATAGGTAGATTTTGTAATTTATGATTAACAGGTTGAATTATAGTAAATATACAGTGTATATATTGTTAGTTAATGGTTGTCATGTTGGTTAAGCAAATTTTTATGCATATGCAGTTACCGTACTGTTCAATACATTAAAGCCAAACTCCGGTTTAATCAAATTTTATAGCAAAAAAACAACAAAAAATATTCCAAGTCAACAGAAAAACAACAGCTTTCAATTTCATTTACTATTGAAAAAAAAACGAAAAATTGTATGCTCTACTACGCACTATGTGGAATTCAAAACATTTTCCATTGGTTTTCAATGCAGTGAATATTTCAAATCGTTGAGGAGAAAACATTAAGCATTTCAAGATTATTTATTATAGCGTGGTGCCGTACTGATGCTTGCGACTAAAATGCTCTTAAATTTCTGGGCAAAAAGAAAGACTAAGCTTTGTGCAAAAGTGCAATCACCATCAAAGCCTATACCAGTGTTTGCTGCTTGCAGTAAGCAATAAAAATGCAGCCAGTTCATTATTTTGTTATTTATCATCGTCATTTTTGTGTTTTTACTAGGGCCAGTTTCATTTTGACTTAAAAATATTAATTTTGACTTTATTTTAGCTAAATTTTGACTTTATTTTAATCTAAACCGTTTTGGCCTCATTGAGCTTCAAATTTTGATTGAAGAAAAAAATTTGTGAATCGCAATTCACGAAAGTTTGAAGCAGGTAACCTTCTCTTCACTTCTCAGTAGCAGCATTTAGAAAGAAACATCAATCAGTCAGTTTTGTGATTAAAGTAACTAATCGCTGCTGGACAAAAACCGAGGAATCTCCACACATTTTCTTTTCAATTACACTGTTTTTTAGTAACCATTAAATTTTGGATTGAAATTTGCTGTTCTTAAATTTCAGGAAGCTTCGGCCGCATTTGTTTTTAAATTTTTATTGGAAAATACATTGACACAATTTCAATCTTGCTTGGTACAAAGTTGCGTTGTGTAAAAGTTTTGTCTATTGCTATAGATGTAAAAGCAAAGTAGTGCAGTTCTAATATTTCAAATATCTGGTTGATTAATTGTGATATACGGTACTGTGTAATAAAAATTGACTTTTTGATTTTTGAATTCGGACGTATAGTGTTCTTAGTTACTTTATTCATGCTGAGGCTAGCATTCTTAATTTGCTTTTAGTTTAAAAAAAATGATTTTCGCGCTATTATAAAATGATTTTTATACAAAAGTTAACTCACGCAATTGTATTGCGGCATATTCCAACTATTTGCAGAATTTTGAGTAGGAAAACTTCATTTAAAAATGTATAAAAATGCCCATAACTTTTTATTGGTTCTAAAAAATCCAGATAAATGAAGAAACAAAGCTTTTTTTTTGCTTTTTACAAAGAATTTTTGACCACTTACAATTTTGAAAAATTTTGACCTAACCCAATATTTTGACCTTACTTTAATCTATAAAATCTACCTAAACTGTCTCCAGAGCACCCAAAACCAATGTTGCTATACGTTTGATTATATAATAAACCCCGAAAAAAATTTTGAGTTTATTTTCTTTTGCAGGCTCTAAGTATTACATAACCATCGCTAATTGTGGTTTCAATAATTACCAAACAATAGAAAGTTTACTAGCTGATTAGTCCTTTACCTAATCTGTTTCTGATGAAATAAATTTTGGCGACTAAGTGCAGTTGTACTTTTATACTAAGCTTTTTTTTTTTTCGCTGAGAAACTTAAAAATAATTTTGCCGCACACTAGTAATGCGCCACGCCAGAATAAACAGGCTAATTTTAATTTTTCTCCGCAGCGATTATAAGTATCCACTCCATCGAAAACCAATGTAAAATTATTTGAAAATTTTGAATATTGCGTAATAGAGCAGATAATTTTTGTGTTTTCTGCAAAAGTAAATAAAAGCTCGTTTTCTTTTTCTGTAGACGTTAAATGTTTTTTGTTGCTTTTTGATGTAAAATTTGGCTAGTTGGATTTGAGCTTTCATAGTAATATTTTGATCAAACAGCAAACGTTGCAAACGAATTCATGAATCAAATAATTTGCATCCTTATTCAAAGTAAAACTGTTCAGGGGAAAAAGACGGCAAAATTGACAGAACGGCTTTGAGCATTTGTCAATAAGTGTTGGTCTCAGATTCAGTCTCATGTCAACACAAGCTAAAAGATTAAAACATTTGTTCATTGCTGCATTTAAAACAAATCAATCAAAACAATAAAGAGATTTCAGGCTAGTTTTCTTTTTTTTTTCTTTTACAAAAGCAGTTTGATCTTTCGGCAATGGATACATTAAACCAGCAAATTACAAACATTCAAAAATTATTTTTGCGATTTTTGCTAATATTGGCTGGCTACGAGTTTCTTTAACAAGAGAATATTTTACTAATTGATTACTATGCAGTCGTATATTTTTCAAAAAGCTGTAATTTCACAATTATGTTTAATTTTTCTTACGGATTTAGTGCTCAACATTTCAAAACAAATTGACTGTAAATTTTGTTTTATAGCTACTTTTGCTTTATAATAGCTTGTTTAATTTTTGTGGCATTCGGTTTTTTCCTCCATTTTCTTGGTGTAGTGACCATGCATTCAGTAAGTACTGTAGTATACTCGTGTATAGGAGGGTTTCACTCACGTGATTTTATTGCATTCACGTGACTTTTCAGGTCAAATTTTCGCGCCAAATCTGAGTTGGCTGAATAAAATGCAATGGCTTAAATGGAGGAAAACCTCAAAAATCGGCTTTTCTCAGCCTTTAGGGCGTTTCACATGCTCGTTTGAAAATATGTTTTGAAGAAATAGCAGACGGGCTATATCTAACCAGAAATTCGAAGGAACAATGACTGTAAAAGGCATTTGAGGTAAAAGTTTAAAAGTAGGCCTATGGCCTACTTGCTATCATATTGATATTTTTGATATTGCTTTTCAAAGCGCATAGTTTACATCAGGCAAAAAGTTTGTTTGCAGGTATAAAGTAATTGTATTGCCGTTAATATTTTGCTGCTTAGAGTTATCTCGCATGCTAGATTGTCAGTCAAATTCTCAAAAAAAAAGATAGGTGTATTGAACGTTTAAAGTGAAATTTGGTCAAAGCAACCGAAATAGCTAGCCTAGCTACTCAAAAGTCTACACAAAGCAAGACTTTTTTCCATAAACAATAAATATTGTAGTTTATCTGTTCAGTGATATTGTTAAGTAATCGATTGTAGTCAAGCTAGCATGATATGATAGCCTATACCGTATCTTATGTTTTGAAGAAGAGAGCTGAAAAACGAATGGGGATATGTTTCAAAATTTCCCACAGGGCCACAATATTATGCAGGTTTGCACTAACTTATTTTTAAAGCAAAGAAGCAAGCAAGGTAAGGGATCATGTTGCAGGCTTGGTGATGCTTTTGTTTACTGTATTTTTTTTGCTATAAAAACTCAAGGCTCATTTTTGCTCCAAATTTAAGAACAATTTAAAACATAGCCAGCGTGGACTTAAAAAGAAACATAAAAAACGCCAGTTAAATGTGTGTTACTGTATGGTACATAGCAGAGGTGGAGTCCTCGAGGACGTCCTTGGCCTCGAGGACGTCCTCGAGGACACATTTTGAAGTCCTTGGCCTCGAAGGTCAAGTCCTTGGCCTTGGCCTCGAGGCCTCAAGTCCTCCAAAATTGGCCTGTCCTCGGCTCGAGGACAGCAGTATTTTTTGAATTGTTAAAATTTTGTGGAGCGCTTGAAAAATTTTTTAGAAAACGTTTTTTTGTGGAGATCGCTTGAAAAATTTTTGTGAAGACCTTTTTTTTTTTTTTTTTTGGAGAGCACTTGCGCTTGTGTCCTTGGTCCTTGGCCTCGAGCATTCCTGTCCTTGGCCTCGAGAGTGTCTGTCCTCGGAAAGGCAGTCCTTGGCCTTGGCCTCGGATTTTTTTTGTGTCCTTGGCCTTGGCCTCGAGCCTTGTGTCCTCGACTCCACCTCTGATACATAGAATAGCAAGTAATTTGCAGAGCATTCTTGGCGATTATTGAATTGCCATTTTCAGTTTAATTAAAAACTTTTGACAATTAGGTTATAATCACCAAAAAAGACAACCTAATACTGGTAATTCAATAGCCTAAAATCTGGCCTCAGTGAAAAACTTACTGGTTTTTATGGCTTAAAGAAGTGTGTAATTAATCAGCCTAATTGGTACCCACAAAATCAAGGTTTTCTTAATTTCCCAAGTGAATAGTTTGCTGTAAAATAATTATTTTCATGAATGAGATGAGAAATAATTAATTTTCAGTACATTTATGATTTTGGTTTGCTTTCTTAAGGTTAAGTTTATGATTGGAGTAAGGGCTATTGCTGGGGTTAAAATTCTGTAAATATTTCAACTACAGCATTTTAGTGAATATGAATTAGCCCTGGATGTGAAGTCTGGTCATTGCAAAATACCAGTACTGGAAACTGCCAGTACTAAAAATGCTAGTACCGATATTGGAATTTGCCGGTAGGCTACTGGAAAATGCCAGTACTGAAAATTGCCGGTCCTGAAAATGCCGGTACTAAAATGCTGGTTCTGAAAATTCTGGTACTGAAAACTGAAACAATACTAAAAAAATGCTGAGCAAACTAGTGCAATTGAAGTGAATCACAAGCAATGTTTAGAGTTAAGACGCGAAGTTTTCAGATGCTGGTCAATGTTAAAATTTTTAGAACAAAATAGCTATTTTAATGCCACTTAAAACTTTGCTAACTTTGCAAATATACTGTTGGGAGGATTTACCTAAAGATGAGGTGCATTCAAGTCGATTGCGTACGTCGTAATTCTTTATTGCTAAAGCTACTGTGCGATATCAGTTGGTGGAGCTATTGATTGAGTCTTGCACAGTACTTGCTGAAGTTGACTTGTCTAATTGGTTACATCATGGTTGAAAATACGATTGCCTTTCATTTGTTAACATATTGTTTTTGTGTTATTTACTTACAGTTGTCCTAGTGATTTTTTTATGCTGAGAAATCACATATTGATTACCAGTAAATACTACGGAACTTTTTTTTGAATAATATTTCTGTTGTTGCACGTTATTTAAATTAAGCCTTTGAGGATGTTACCACTGTTTATTCCAGTATTTTGCAGGTTTATTACCATAGACTTAATACCTCTGTTGTTTACTGAGTTCATTTCTGTGAAGCTTTTTTTTTATGTTACTATGGCCTCTTAGTCGAATGCAAACACAGTTGTTGATGTTATCTCTAGGGGGATATAGTTTGCATATATTGTTATTATTGCTGTTATTTAGAGCTAAGGGAACAGTTTACCAAAGGACCCAAGTATCCATAACACTTTTTGATCTTTTTTTTTTTTTTTTTTTCCAATTAACTTTTTTTTGTATCTTATAGGAAAATAAACACGAATATATTCACGGTTAAAACATATTGCACAACTTGTGAAATGACATTCCTTCCAAAATTTCCAGTAGTGAGTCAAAACCGTGCTATAGTAAATAAGCTATAGCCCATGAAACAACAAACCAGATATAAGCAAAGTTTTAAAAATGCAACAATATTTATGCCAAAAAGCTCACAAATTCTAAATCTTCAATGCACTATATAATTATTCCAGTATTATTGCCTGATTACATTCCACCACAATTTATCACGCCCAAAGAAATTGTTTTGCTCGGATGGTCGCCTTAATTTTTAGCTACACTTTTTAGCCCTCTGAAAAGTCCATAGGACGAAACAGACTGTAGTGGCAATAAATTGTGGTGGTCTGAATCAGGCGCGCAATCACGATTTTCTTAAGAGGGGGTAACCTAAAGGTGAAGTATTTTTGTCTGAAAAATGTCTCAATTGGGTAGCGTGCTGAACAAACTGGCACAACTCATGTGGATCACTGACGAGAGTGAGGGGGAAGTTCCCAGTCGCTGGGCAATTTTTGTCATTTTTCTGCAAAAATCAACCAGTTTAGCGCCATTTGGATCAAATTTTGTACCTCTTTGAAGCCATTTGAAAGAACTAAACTGCTAAGAATTGAAAGCCTGTTGAAGAATTAAACTGCCCAGCACCTTCAAGCCCCACCTGCACCACCCCCTTACTCCCAGGTCAAGTCCAATACATGTTTAAACGCTTGCAACTTTTTAAAGTTTTAAACTTTTAAAGTTACTTGGCTAGGGGGCTAAAGCCCTCTTAGCCACCCCCTGGTTGTGCCACTGGTCTGAGTTAGTGAATAATATTTCACTCTGGTTTGTCATTGAACAATTTATTTGTATTGCCGATCTTGAAACTGATGCTGTTCTACTATAGTACATTATGTGCATATCACACGTTTATGTGTTTTAATGCCCAATGGCTTCCCCAACAAAATAATAGAACATAAAGAAAATATCATTTTTTCATTCCAACAAAGCCACCTTCATTTTTGCCCCTGACAAGAAAAACCGTGTGACCGATAAAGATTTGAATAAATGTGAGTTTGAAACCCTGAAATTGTTTTCATTTGTCACTTCTAAATATTGTGGAGGTTTTACTTATCGACAAACATAAACGACATAGCAAAGGAACAGTCAAAATAATTTGCAAAATTTAGCTCTGGTGTTAATTTCTTGTAACAAAGTTTTACTTTCTTTTTGGGTTTTGTATAAAAAACCTAAACATAGCTGAGAAAAAGTTTCTCTTAAGCCGCGAAAGGTTAATGAATTGATCAAATAAACTAGTCAAAGTATTTTGCTTGAATATCAATCGTGTTACTGAAACTTTCATCTCCAATTGGTTTAAGTAACCTTTTGTCACTTGGAAAATGATTTGCAGAGAGTTTGGTTTTGTTTACTATCAATCAATCAATCAATCGTTTATTTTGTCGCGATTACAACACAGTTTCAATTGATATCATCACGAAAAAGTAAAAACAAACGATTAGTAAAAAAGCAGCTTGAAAAATTTAGGTAATTCAGCGACAGGGAGGCTACGAAAAGACCTCATCGGTCATCGAGTCAAAGCAGCCACCCTATATGTCCGCAATTCGAAGAGAATTGTTGAACGTCAAAAAACAAAATGCTATTTTTTCTTTTTAAGAACTTTAAGTCTATCAATTGCTCGAGTAAAATGCGACAACAAGTGGTCAAGCTCATGATCAGATGTACAATTATTGTAAAAGATATTCTTTGAGTTTGACTTTAAAGAAATGCTTGGGAAGATTTTGTATTTCCATGGATATTGAGTTCCACACGGAAACACCCTGATACCTGATGCTACGTTGCAAGCGGTTTGTGCGATAAAGAGGAATATGCAATTTGTTTTTGTTTGAACTGGATCTGGTAAAGCGATGGGAAATTTGCGAGGATTTTTGGAAAAGATGAGAAAATACGGAAGAGGATGGCAGTTTGTCATGTAAAAAATCATGAACTAGTTTGGCAATTTCAAATTTATACAAATCAGTAAGTTTCAGAATTTTTAGTTGACCGTAAAATGGAGTTGGACTTTCTCTGGTAGTACCACCACCTATAATTTTAACAGCTTTATTTTGAAGACTTTCTAATTTACTCATATAGGTAGGAAATGTAGATCCCCATGCAACCAATCCATAAAGAAGGTGAGGGTGAAATAGTGCGAAATAAATTTTACATAATGCCTCCCGAGGCAGCACGGCTTTCAATCTATATAGTATTCCGACGCCTCTAGATAAATTTGCTTTCGATGATTTTTAAATGGTTCTGAAAATTCAGTTTGGAATCGATCATAACTCCTAAATATTTAGCAGTTTCTGAGATTGTTATCGGGGAATTATCAATTGTGATATTGACGTTAGTAATTTGGGTGTTTAGTTTTGGGGAGATTAGGATTGCGGTAGATTTTGATGGGTTTATAGTTAGTTTATTAGCATTACACCAATTATGGAGTTTTTTTAGTTCCATGTTCATTTTATCCTGCAAAGTCCTTACTTTTTCATGGTTAATTATTAGGCAAGTATCATCAGCAAATAGCCTTGGTGAGGTTTCAATAGCCGTGGCCTTGTCATTAATATATATCAGAAATAAAAGGGGGCCTAACGTACTTCCTTGTGGGACTCCGAAATTATTCCGCTGTGTTTTAGAGTTAATACCATTTAAGCTAACGAATTGTTCTCTTTCAAGATAAGAGTTGATAAGATTTAGCGGGGAGCCACGTATTCCGTAATGGTCGAGCTTACATAGTAGGGTCCTGTGACAAACAGTGTCAAATCGTTTCATGGTTTGATTTTTTAGAGGCAGGTGTGCAAATACCTGTTGGTTTAAGAAAAAAAATTCAAAACTTTTTAATTTTGCTTATTAGTGATAACATTAACTTGACTTATTTTGAGGTACGTAAAGTAGAGGACACAAAAGAATCTAGACATCGTTATGGCTGGCTTTATGCCCTTATTGTCTGCAATGCAGTCATGGGAAAATTAAGTCCCAGCAAAAATTCTTTTTTTCGGTTTCCAACAATCCCAAAACGATATCCTAGAAATAGCACTTAAAGTACACTAGAGTTGATGTTACGTAACACTAGAGTTGATCTTACGTAACACTTAAAGTGCACTATAGTGCTGATCTTACGATCGACAAATTAAAGTACACTAGAGTTTCTTTGCGTCATTTTGTTTTAGGTGAATCATTTTTAATATTCTACCTTCGCTTTTTTTTCGCTACATTGACAATGACATCTTTTGAAGATAACTGACTGTGAAGATACAACGAAAAGAGTATGATCCTGGTTAGAGGTGAAACTGTCTAAATGGTTTTTAATTTTAAGTATAGTTATAAGTGTTACCTATAGTTCACTGTTGCGTCTTTTCTTTTTCAATTTTGAAAATTTTCAACAATAATGATTTTTAGCATTTGACGAAACGTTCGTATAAATTGTTTTTGCGTACCATTGATAGCTAAAGTATGCTATAGCCTTTTTCCAAGCACGTTATTTTTAGTATATTGATATACAATGCTTCTAAATTGCTTGAGGTTTTCCTAACTAAGCTAATTTTGAGTCATGTTTTTTTTCGCTTAATTTCGGTATCCAGGCTTGTTCACTGCAAACTACTAATGCCAGCGTCTTTTTCTTACATTATTAAAACAATAAATCAAAAAAAAACCTCTCAGTTTACCAATATATAATAAATAATTTTAAAATTTAGGCCATCCATCACCTCTTGAAAATATTGGAGATCCCGACTAGGCTCCCACGTAGGAATCGAGGCATATGAAGCTTGATCAAGTCGGCAGTAGAAACAGGGATTCATCGTTTTGAGAAAAGCACAAAACGAAGTCAGAAAAGTAATGCATTCCCAAATGTGTTAACCTTTATTGACTGATTCTTATCAATCTACGAAGTTGTTTATGGTAAGCTTTGAAAAGAATCTACACTATTGCATTCGTTCAATTTAAAAATGCGTAAAACATGGATTGATTTAAATGGAAAGTAAAATTGTAGTGTTGCAATCTTCGTTTGGTGGACAAACGAAATTAATATATGTTTTTAGGTTCTGCATCTGAGCCAATGCTTCCTTAGGCTTCCCATGCTTGCCAACAACAATTATTGCCTGGTGTAGCTTCAATACTTTCAGATGGTAATAATTTTATATATTGATTTTTGGAAGCACTAAAAAGTTCGTCACAGTTAATTTTTTTAGCTAATTTTTCTCACAATTTTTACACCGCTGCTTTGCCATTTTTTCTGTGCTTTTTTGTGAAAAGTATGTTATTGGCTTGATCAATGATCATTATCTTACTGCAAATGAACAGACGAGTAGTGACTTAAAAAGTTCAGTAAAATATTTTTTGCTAAAGTTTTCGCTTGTTATATAAAATTGAAAATATTCAGACATTCCTGTAATTAAGCTTTGAGCGTTGCACGTAAACTGAAAAAACTACTGTGTTTTAAGATTCCAAATCTGAGTAGAGAATTTCTCTGTCTTCTTATATCTGCTTTTCCATGTCAAATTCTTCCCAACTCTTATGCCTGTGAACAAGAATTATCTGCATGGTGTAGCTTCAGCGGTTGCAACTGGTAAGCATTTTCCTGCACGATTTGAGCAACCTGAAAGTCACTTCACTTTTCCAAGACGCCGAATAAATCCATTTCCAAGATTGTATTGCACAGCTCCTAATTTAACGAGAGATTGCATTGCTAGTTATTTCAGTTATTTTTATGCCTTGTAGTTGTTACGGTGAAGAGTTTTGCGATTTACTGCGGAATGGGCCACGTTAAGCCATGAAACATAATGCGTTCAGTGACTTAAAGAATGATTTTTTTGTATTGTATTAACTTCTACTTTTGTGCACAGCTTCGCAGAGCGGAAGAAGTTCCGGTATTGCCATTCCGATGATATCCATTACTGGATTTCTATTAGCGTATGATTCTAGGGCCGCATGTTGTGCACCGTTGGGTTAACGGCTTGTCAGTTTTCTAAAAAAGTGTAATTACTGCTATTGAGCCTAAGAAAAACGATTTAATGTATTAGAATTACTATCAGAGGTGGAGTCCTCAAGGACGTCCTTGGCCTCTAGGACACATTTTGAAGTCCTTGGCCTCGAAGCCTCAAGTCTTCGAAAATTGCTCTGTCCTCGAGGACAGCACTATTTTTTGAACCGTTGAAATTTTGTTGAAAAACGCCAGAAACTTCGCGGAAACTTTGCGAAGATCTTTTTTGTTTTCCTCAAGTGGAGATCGCCTGAAAAAAAATTTTTGAAGCCTTTTTTTTTTGGAAAACACTTGCGCCTGTGTCCTTGGCCTTGGCCTCGAGAGGGTCTGTCCTTGGCCTTAACCTCGAAATTTTTTTGTGTCTTTGGCCTTGGCCTCGAGCCTTGTGTCCTCAATTTCACCTCTAATTACTATGCTGCGCCATAAGTAATATGTCACCATTTATATTTTATTTGCAGTTATTGGAAAGCTGAATCGGCTGCAAAAATGGTGAATCACTTCGTTTTGATGGAACATTTGCGCTACTTCTTTTTGCTCTCATAGGAAGAAAATGAACGTTTAACCGATCGAGCTGCCTCCAATAGTCCATTGCTGGCGTCATAATTTTGAAAATTCTTTGTACAGTAATGATGTCGCGACGGCGTTGCTGAAGATCTCGTACTCGTGCATACATGTGTAATTTGTGTATTTGTCTCTCCTCATTTTCTGCCGGAAATTTCGTCTTGTTAGGGCTAACGAACTTTTTTTAGTTTCAAGGAAGTTTCCGCTGTTTGGTTCAGCCTTTCTAATTTATTTCGTAGGCGTAGCTATTGCTTTTTTATTGTGGCCATGTCGCTAGTTTTATTTTCGTAGGCCTAATTTCGTTCAGCCAAGCGTTACTTTGACCTTTGAATCATTTAGGAGGTAGCATTAGATACGATTCCAGTTGGGAGGTAGCATTAGATACAATTCAGAGGGCCTCGCCGTTAAAATGCACTACAAGCTTGAATCATAGAAATCTTTAGAATTTTTATGGGGCCTTGAACCTGGCGTATTTACAAAATAATCGATTTTGTTGGTAGTAGATTAAAGTAGTGCAGTAGATTTGCGATTAAAATTAGCGAGTTTTGAGAACCGATCTTGTGAGCGAGCCCCGCCAGAGTCAGCACCCTACTGTCGTGTGGAGGCTAGGTTGTATTGAGCAATCGCTAGGGCACCACCAACCCAGGGTGACCCCTGTTTTCACGGCCACGGACGAGATACCAGCCTAAGAGTGACCCAATGTCTACCAGTGGCGTAAAGGGAGGCTATACAAAAGTTCGTGTATTTGTGCACTCGAAGACCAATGCTCTCGTGGGCCCCGCTTGATGGCTTTGTTATTGCTTAGTCGATTTTTACCATCTGTTACCTAAGGGTTTGATCTTTGCTACTGTATGATAAATACATTTTTGATTTAATTGTTTTTGTTTGATTTTAATACGCGTATGCTATTGTATTTAGATAATTAATAGTTGACTTTCGTTTAAGTTCTGGTTAAAGTAACTTTAACTTTATTACAAATAAGAGGCTATGGCATCGGCGCTTTACTATCTTTTAAAATTTTAAAGATCGGAAAATTAGAAGGAGGATATATAGTACGATGAACATACGCAAGAATAAAGCGTACCGGTACCCAAGTCTATAATTATTATATTGACAGTATTCAGGGCCGCATTTCGAAAGGAGTCCTTGATGTGAAAACAACAAAAGAATTAATAAAATTCACTTTTTTTAATGTTTCGCGTGCACTTTGCCTCACATTTAGGCCCAGCGCCGCGGTAGGCATTCCGTGGCCGTGCCCCCAAATCATTGCTTGTGCCCCCCAAGCGAGGATTGTGCCTCAAAGAAATTAACAGGCTCGGTGCTACTGGAGTGCAAATCGAGCCCTGAGACTCCCAAAACACTGCTTATCACCCTGAAATTCGTGAGCAAGAACTGTTTTTTTGTAAATTTTGCAATGAACACCGATTTTTTTGTGGACTCACCCCAGAAATTATGAAACTTCGCGTATATTTTGGGACGAAGACCTTTATTTTATTTTATTTTTTACTTTTCACCTCAGAATTCGTGGAAATTCGCACGACTTTTGAGATGGAAACCAGAATTTGTGAAAATGCGGCACTTTTTCAGATGAAGATTTTGTTTTTTTGGTCTTCACCTCAGAATGCGCGGATATTCGCGTTGGACACTTTTTTCGTTTAGTCCACTCTCTCGAATTCAAATAAAGTTTTGGTGCCCCCCCCCCCAGTCACGCTATCCTGGCGCCAGGCCTGCCCGCATTTTTAGTGAATTGGAAATATGTTTTTAGCTTGCACTTATCAGGAGGTTACCTAACTTGAAAGTAGCATAATCAAAAAAAGCGCCTTGAGCCACATTACACGTTTATTTAATTTGAAGGCGAGAGTTCTAATTTCGTCAAATTAGAGTCCGCTTTCAGGTTTAATTAAGTCATTTTGACCGATTCTGGCACAATGAGAAGTTTAATCAAAACTTGCTTCCAAAATGAAAACTAATTAACTAATTAACTAATACTGAATAGCTCCCTCCCATTCCTAAATTTATAGCAAATTTCTCGATAGCTCTAATGTTAAGCATTTTTACACTACCGATCAAATTTGATTGCTTATTTTTGGCCATTTTTCAAAGTTTTCATGCATTTGTGAGTTTTATTTTTGACAAATTAGCCCCTTCCTGAATATATGTTTCAAAAAATGTTGTAAATCACTATTTTAATCTACAGTCAAACCTCGGTTTTCGAACATAATCCGTTGCAGAAGGCTGTTCGAAAAGTGATTTGTTC